>VXCM01000189.1:322532-340091 GCA_014773175.1 Lucifuga dentata
TCCCCCCGGGGCAGAAACTACATTAAAAAAAACAAAAAACAAAACGTCATATGCAAAACTATTGTTGTCAAAATCTAAGAGCAGATGTTATTGAAAGTAGCGTGGCTTGGGTACGTGAGAGTCTGTACCTCAGTGGCCACTTTACCATACAACAAGTCTGACCCCTACGCCAAAAATCACGTATTACACCTCCTATTTCAAAGAATAGATATTTATTCAAAAAATATAAAGTATATTTCTGAAAATTTAAAATATTTAGAAAAATACAAATCACAAATACCCCTTAAATCTCTCAGTATCAGAAAAAGCAGCCAAAACAGCTCTTATCAAAAGTTCAAAGCAAGGAAAGCTGAGAATTTGTTAATAAATTAAATTTGTATGGGATGTAGTTTTATTGTTCATAGCACACTTTTATCACAATGTAAAAAAACGTAAATGTTTTGTTCATGGACAGATTCCAGTGATGCGTAATTACGCACGAGTAGATACGTTTTCTTTTACAAATAAACCCCAAACCATTTATAACCAGTATATTTGAAATAATTGAAATGATCAGGTTGTATTAAAGATGATATAAATGAAAGATATTAGAGAATTGGTGTTTGGCACAGCCTTCGGAATCAGCATTCAGTGTTTTTTCATACCATACACATTTTTACGCACGCGGCTTCATGACGCAGAATTTGTTTGATTTATTCTCTACATCATAACGTAGACACGCACTGCAGTTGTCACGCTTGGATTATGGTAGAAGACAGATGGTTATCTTACTAAATGTGATGCTTTTGTCTTGTTTCTTGCGAATAGGTGGCCAGTCCAAATCGTGTTTTGGCGGCTTGGGGGCGTACCCATGACGCACGGTGACCGACGCTGAGGACCTGGATAAATACCGCAGCTCTTGGCCGTTAGAGCCACATCTTCTCCAAGATAAGTTTCGGACACTTTCCTGACGCAAAGAAAATGTCTCCAAATATGACTTGCAAGGCAATCCAGTCTTTCCCCCCAAAGCTAACGGTGGCCAAAAGAAAAGAGGCACTTGAGCTTAGAAAGGTAAGGACAGTCACTGATTTTCTATATGTTCAAATTTCTTTCACCTAAACCCTTTCACCTAAACCCTTTTAACATTTGGACGATCTGTTAATGATGAATTGTTAATATTGTGTTTTCTTTTCAGACTATGAAACCCTTGATGGAAAAAAGAAGACGCGCTCGCATCAACGACAGCCTCAACCATTTGAAAAACCTCATTATTCCCCTCACAGGCAGAGATGTAAGTTTTATATCTAAGGCTTATACACAGAAAATACATCTTCAGAAATGCAACAGTTAACGCAACGTCCGTGCTTAAATAGTTAACTTTTTTTTTCTCCAGAAAACTCGCTATTGCAAGCTTGAGAAAGCTGACATCCTGGACATGACTGTGAGGTTCCTCAGCGACATCCCCCCTGTCAACACCAAAAGTGAGTCCTGTTTTTCTCATGTTTTACGTTTCTTTTGTTTAATTTAGCACTGCATTACCATCTGAACAACACACCTAACATTTTATCGATCTTTCAGTTTCCACAGACAGTTACAGGGAAGGCTACAAAGCCTGTCTGCAGCGCGTCTCCGCTCTGCTTCCCAAAACGAGCATGAACCAAGACGCGTGCCAGCGAGTGAACGACTTCATCCAGCTTATCATGTCTACAACCACCACTCCAACCTGTCTGAACTGCTGTGCTCAGAGCTCCAGAACCTTCCCTCAGATTCAACAGAGACTCTTGAGCCTCAAATCCAGTTTCAGCTCCAAACTGAAGGGCCAGAGCCGCAGCAGCAGCGGCGCGATTCCCAGCAGAGCGCAGGCAGGCCCGCAGGCTGCCAGCGCTGCCATGTGGAGACCTTGGTAGTTTTCTGCCTTCAGATTTTGGACTGTTTGAAGCCTGCAAAATGTATATTATGTAGGCAGCATGTTAGTATATCATCACTTGTAAATATGCGGTAATTCACTGTCTGATTTCATTTGGTGAGAAGCTAGAATTCCGAGTATTATATACTTAAGTTTTGCGCACGAGTCTGTTGTCCTGTATAAACTGACACGTTTAGACTGTGTATATTTTTAAAAATCTACATGTACTAAATGTTAAATATTTAGTCCTCTTTGAGGACTAAGTGATTAAGGGGCACTGAAAACGCCCTGTAAGACCCAAAGGGTCAATATATGTATACATTTGCACTAAAAGCTTCAGTATTCTGATTCTGTGCAGATTATTTTAGTAAACATGTTATGTATTACTGAAGTATATCTCTGTGGGGATGTGTTTTCATTTTGCTATTTACAGCAAATATTGTACATGTTATATAAAAGAAATAAAGCTACGTTTTCGTGGTAAGCTGTCGTATTTTCTTTTTTCATTTAGAAAAAAAAAATCAGCTTTAGTCTTCAGTCATATTTGCGCATGTACATGCCACCGCTATAAAAGGTATAGAATTATACCTTATAAAGCATAGCATTATGTAAAGCCGACATGTTGTAGCCTATGTACACATATCACGACATTGTTTCCAATGTCGCCTTATATAGACGGACCTGTCTGTTATGCTTGATACAGCTGTTCAAAGACAAGGCAGAATAAAAACCTGTGATTCTGAGGGATGCTGTGGTCTAAAGCGCCTCCAACAGACAGCATATCGTCACTGCCACTGCTAATATTGAAATACCTGGTCTCTGCTGCCCTCCAGCGGTTATTATTGGTAACGACAAGAGCTGAAAAGGAAATTGATTTCTACATTGACAAGGCTTCTGTAACCCAGCAACAATGTCTGAAAGGTTATTTTTAATATATATACAACGCCGTTGTTTTAAAGAATGATTTAAAAAAGTTTTAAGCGAGTGTTTTTTTAATTGTTTTATTAATTTCACTTGACAAAAATAACAAAAAAATAATGCAAGTATTGCAAGACAATTTAGTCTATGTGCAAGAAGTAAAGTATACGTTCCTCCAAAAGGTATCTAATATCACATATCATATCATGGTTGTACTTAGTTTTATAATTCTGTCCATAGTGTGTGAAGTAGTGTCTGTGCCCCAGTAGTGTGAGCCTCACGCTGCGATCTCGCGAGATTATCGCGAGAGGCTAGTGGCGCACGCGTATGCGCTTGGCGTTGAAAAGCGGAACAAATATGAAAGCAAAAGATGGTGGGAAAGAAAACAGTGACGCTATTAGGTTAGTTTATTTGCTTACTGTAACTGTAAACATCTATTGTATCTGTTTTTTAAGAATTCCAACTTTCCTAACAGTGTTCAAATGGAAGCATAGCAGTTAGCTAAGTTTATTATGTCTCTGGAATCTGGAGCCTTGGATATAGAAAGGGTTCAGATTAATGAGCGATTTAAACAAAAGTTATTAAACAAAATACAAGTGCATGTCACATCTTTGTTGCTTATCCTGATATTTTTTTGTTTAATAAAGTATTTCCTTTGCAATGTCGACCCTGTGTTTTCTATAAGGATGATTACTGCATCTGTCATGTGTTTGTACTTTTGTGGCTGTGTAATAGCGTTTTTTAACGGCCTGTAGATGTCTGACCGTGTTAGGGTATATTTTTAAGACGTGCAAGAGTTTGTGCTTTTAATGTTATAAACACCCTCACATCCCTGTTATTATCGATAAGAATGCCCCGAGAAGACACAAGATACGATTTTTTTGAGGAAATATGTTATTCGAGAGTATGTTCTGAAAACGGCCGTAAAACGTCATATTCGCTGGGTTATGAGCACTTTTGCAAAACAAATGAAGTCGTAACGTATACACCTCCTTTGCATTACTGTAAGGTCTTAGCCGGTTTAGACACACTCCTGCAGATGAGTCATTTCTCACAGACTGGGACCATAACAGCCGGCGGATACCGGAGGTCTCCATCATCCTTCAGCACGACACCGGAAGCTGCCAGACTGGACCACCGCACCAGGGACTGAGTTCTCATCATCATGTCGGTACCCCGGACACAGGCGGCAGCATCCCCGCTTCAGTTACGCAGGTATGGAGTTAAATATGGAAAGATTTCATTTGTGCTATGTTGACAGTCAAAGAATAATTAATGAGAAGTACCGGCGTCGTTCCGTTGACGCTCGCGTGACAACTAGGTAATCCGCTTTTATTTCTCATCTAGTATACGTTAACAGAGGTTAAAATACCGGTGGCTGATAATGTTTAATACCGAGTTACAGATAGTGAATGGGGTTTTCACGTTATTCAGCCCTTGAGATTCCAGTAGATGTGTATCCATGCCGCATGCCATATAATAACGTGGTGAATTCCGGATGTTGGACGCACTTCCAGGTCCAGATCCTCTGGAATCAGCGGGGCCCCCTTGCACAGGTCGACAGGTGGTAGTAGTCAGAGGACGGCTCACACTCACTCCTCAGCTCCTCGATAAAACGTCAGAGCATTTACTTAGGCACCGTCAATAAATTGCTGTTGATAATCCCACATTGACCTTTGATCACTGTTACACGCTAAGGAAGTTATTTCAAACAACTCATACATTTTTTTACAAAACTAATTTTAGAATTCATTTCTAATCATTGGATCACTATGTTTAAAGGACCATAACGGTGACTTTGTATGTTTAAGCCCAATAAATATCACTCATATGTACATTACGTTACTGACAACCATTTTCCAAACCATTAAAGTGTATTTTAGTTTTCATTTTCTTGTTGCCAGATCACGCTGACAAAATCCCACCTACCCAGTGTTAAAAATCCACCTAGTCCTGTAAAAACCAGTCCAAATCTTAACACTGGTGTAACACACACAAAGTCAAACTATACACTTAGTACATCATGAACATGCATGGTTTCACATCCACAGAGATTTGACCTAAATAGTCTACAACAGCACTCTCAAAGCAGAACATTAGCTACACATGCACATTGTTATGTGCAAAAATACGCACAGCTGTGAGATACTGTACTTACTCCCATGTTAGGACCACAGGATAATATGAAAACAGACCTAAACATGGCTAATACTCAGCAGATAACATAAATCAGAAACAGCACACACTAAATTAAACTGTCAAACTTAATGCAGCCAAAATGCAATAGATACAATGCACCAGGTGGTATTGCACATAGCGTATTAAATATCATAAATCTGTTACCATAACAATCTCTTGCTCTGTCATTGCTCTGTCACAGGGTACACACAGTACCAGAAATAGATCACAGTCTAAACAATGTTAAATATTATGGAAAATAATTATTGAAACTTTTTAAATCCTTATTTCTTTTTATTTCATGTCTTTTTTGGTCATCATGGATACAGTTTTGTCCAGCTTTACTTGTTGTAAAGCAAATCCTTTCTGGATATGCAGTGGGCCTTATACTTTTTCGTTGTAGCATATTCTTTGAGATCATAAAGATGAGCACAGACTTCAATGTTACAGTATTTTCAGCGAGCCTTAGAATTGTCTCCCAGAACAGATGCAATCCATGGCTGTAGTCCAGGTTCACTTTCCCACTCTTTTCAGTAGGTTTTCTTGTATTTTCCCCACTTTGGCATTATAGTTTTTAAAAATTCCAAGTCTGGAGAGAAGTGAATATAGCTTTTTTTTTTTAGCTAATAGCCAGGCTACCACTAAGTGCTCATTTTTGTTTTTTTTTACCCTTTAGTTGCTTTATTTAATTGCACAGATCCNAAAAAAAAAAATCTTTACAACATAAGAACAACATGAACAGTAGGGGTGTAAATCATCATCTCCATGGCGATTCGATTTGATTATGATTATTTAAGGTGGAACCGGAAGTACCGGTATGTTTTAAAAGGGAATGTGCTTCAAGGAGAATTATTTAATTTTGAGCAAAATAATCGATTATAATGGACTATTAATGTGTCAGATCGATGCAGTTGAATTGCTACCTTAATAATCATGCATCGATGCATCTTTACACCCCTAATGAACATGTACAACCACTTAGCACGTATTTCAAGTCCACTGGAGTGGCAATGTCATCTCTAGCCAGAGCAACCAATTGAAATTAAAGCAGCAGCACATGACTGAAGATCACAGGGAAGCCCCACAGTGTTGCGTTCACTTACCATACAAAAATGTGTGATTGAATGTTGTATTTAATTACTATCTTCAAATACCTTCCACAAACAGAAAAACCATCCCAATTTTTAAATACCCACCCAAGGCATTTTTTTTTTTTAAATCAGCCCCAGCTGTTGTAAACTAGCACAGTTGGGCAGAAAACCACCCAATCTTGCAACACTGGTTATTTTTCCAAATTTCCTAATCTTTCAAAATCACATAATTATGTGTTACACCCACCTTAAAAATCAATGCTTTGCCTGCTAACACGTAAGTCCGAATGTACATGGCAGATTTGGTTTAAATATGAAAAGCAGTTTTCTCTTGGGACTATATTCCCCAGCATAGACTTACATTTTCTTCTGTCTAGCTCTGTGTTGGATCTGTTAAATTAAGTACCTTAGACAAAAAAATAATAGTATGTTGTTTGCTGTGATAGATTACCTCTCTCAAGTACATTTGAAGTCTCTGCAAGTTTATTTTAATAGTGTACTGGAATGAACTGAAGCCAAGGGCTGTCTGGAAAGGAGGAAATATGGTTCTGTTATTTTCTACTCCAGCAGTAAGTTTTGGGAAATGGTTGGCAGTAATGTTACATGTATGCTGTTTGTAGCCTATATTTATTGGGTTCAAAAATACAAAATTACTGTTATGCTCTTTTAAGCTTGTGGTTGTGGTTAAGGCTGTGTGATATTTTTCATGAATGTAATATAAAGTATAATTTTTCCTTTATGTATCATAAATTTTTATACATATATACATATACATACAATATATTTTTTTATATATTTCATGATATTATTTTGAGGCTATATCTCACACCTCTACCTGTGGCCAGTGTAGGACAATTTGAAACTGATTTTAAAACAGAGTAGTACATATTTCCATAACACATGTATTAAAGTTTCAGTTTATGAGCTGAGATTACCCTCACTACCAAAAAAAAAAAAAAAAAAAAAAAAAAACAAAGATTCAATACAACATTTAAGTCTAACTTAATAAATGTAACCACAGGATCAAAACACAATGATATTTTAGATATTTTAATGTGATCATTTGATAAACAAACACAAAATGATGTTTCATCATTTAAGAAAAAAAACCTGTTTAAACATGTAGGAAAAAGAATAGAAATTTGAAGGACGCTTTTGATAACGTAGCCTAAGCAGGACAAAGTAGAGGGTTTGAATATTAATTTGCAATCACCTGCTAGTCAGCCTGAATGTATCAAAACATTTCTGTAACGTTTCATAGCAACAACAATTTATTGAAGGTCCCTAAATCATTGCCCCTTAACCTCTGGCAGGGTGTGTAGAGGTGAGCTAGCAGATTTAACACTGGTCAACTGTGTGAGAAGACTCCGGACGATATGGATCTGAATGTCGAACAAAAAACTAATCCGGTGTATGAGATGAGCTCAACTCGGTAAGTTCCGGTTGGTCTCGTTAAAGGAGCATACCTGTGAATTTTTTCATGTTTGATCCCAATAAATACAACCAGCATATACGTCAATACTACTGGTAACAATTTTCCAAAACATGCTACTTTTTCCTACTTTCAGGGCAATATTGGTTTCAGTTCATTCAAATACGCCATAAAATCAACTTGTAGAGACTTAAAACGTGCTTTCAGATCGCTATAATTCATCACATTAAACCACTCGTCATTTTAATTTAATTAACTCAATTAATTAATTAATTATTATTATTATTTTTTTTTTTTGTCGAAGTTACTTAATTTAACCGTTCCAATGGAGTTTCACCGAAGAAAATGTATGTCTCCGCCAGGGAATATAGTCCCAGAAAAAGACTGCTTTTTACCGAGAAATTAAAACAGCCGTGACATAAAGTGTTAACAGGTGAAAATTATATTTTTAAGATGGGTGTATTACCTGAATATTTGACTTTAAAAGAAAAGAGGATTTTGCAAAATAACACGAATACTTTTGGCAAACGGCTGCCATCAACGGCTGTATGGAATGACATTTATTGAGCTCAAACATGCAAAAGCACCGATATGATCTTTTAAAGCTACACAAGATACATTAACGTTTTTATTTCAATAAAATTATCGTAAAAGTTTACTTAGCCGTTTGATCCTAAACAATCTGGCTGAAAAGTGTATTGTTTAGTTTTCCTACAGATGATCCTTTATTCATTTTCAGCAGCTAGCTGTGTGTTACACCGTTGAGGCTGAGGTGGCGCCATATTGCAACCAGTGTGTTTTTCTTCTTTGACTTTAATTTTGTTTCTAAAGGTATAAATATATTCTGAAAGCGTCAATATTATTAAAACAATCCTCAAAAATACTACATGTACTGTGTGTACATCAGTAGCAATTTTTATTGCTTGTATTGAAAGCATACCGCTGGAACCGTAAATATTATAATTGTTTTTTCTACCTCCCAGACTGCCATTGATGTCAGTTTATTCCAGTATGCCATTAAAATCAACTTGTAGGGACTTAAAACACACTTGAGATACGTAATCCATCACGTGTTTTAAGTCATTGCATGACTTAAAACACGCTTAAGATCCATCCATCTCAAGTGTGTTTTAAGTCATAACATGAATGTTTGTGAACACAAATTCTGTTAAGTTTTTTTGGTGAGGTAACTTTATTTAACCACTTGAAAACTGAGCTGCACAGAAGAAAATGTATGTATGTCAGAGAATATAGTCCCAGGAGAAGACAATTTTTACTGAAAATTAAAAAATGACCAGCCCTTCTACTTTCGGATGTATGTGATAGCAGACAAAACATTGAATTTTAAGGTAGATGTATCACCTGAAGCTTTGGTTTTGCAAGATTAAGGGATATGACAAAAATAACAGATGAACAAAAATATGGTTTTATGTGTTGGAAACTGGTTATCACTAACGTAACATGCATGTGGATAGTATTTATTGGGCTTAAACTTGCAAACCTGGTGCACTGGTATTGTCCTTTAAGGTTCCATATTTGTGTGTAAATACATTGTGCTTCCATTAGATGGAGCCTACACAATAAAAACTACCTTAGAGGACACTTTCTTCATTCTTGGTAAAGTTGGCTGTCAAACAGTTTGTCTAGAGTGTATGTGTGTGTGTGTGTGTGCTATAACCTGAAAGTTGGACAGGTTTGTTACACTAAGGTACTAGTTTTAAAGGACCACACCACCCATTTTGCATGTTTGAGCCTAATATATTCAATTTTCATACACGTAATGTNAGGACCACACCACCCATTTTGCATGTTTGAGCCTAATATATTCAATTTTCATACACGTAATGTTACAGACTATCATTTCTCAAAGCATACTACTGGAATGGTGAATTAAAAATGAATTAAAATTACCTTCCAGACTTTGGTTTCAGTTCATTCTGGTGTGCTATTAAAATCAACTTATTGATACTTGAAAGTTTTTGGGATAGGTAATCCATCATTGTGAACACCGTGGTGTATTCAAGTTTTTTGTTTTTTTTTTTCGAAATTTCGTAATTTCAGCGTTTAAGCACAATAAAAAGTGCAGAGTGAATGTATGTCTCCACCGGGGAATATAGTCCCATAAGAAGACCTGAGTTTAAGGAAAAATTTAAACGACCGTGACTTCATAAGGCTGTGTAGCTATTAGCAGGCGAAACATGGATTTTTAAGTATTGCTTGAATATTTGATTTTGAAAGATTAAGAGGTTTTGCAAAATATCAGGAAAGCTGAAATATGGTTTTATCCTGTGGGAAATGATTGTCAGTAACCTTATCTAAATGAAAAATTAATATATTAGGCTCAAACATGCAAAATGGATGGTATGGTCCTTTAATTTCTACATAAACATCAAACACATTTTTAAAATTAAAGTTCTCCAGCAGAGCTGCTTCATAACAGTACTGAGCTGCTATTTAAAGGAAAAATGCACCTTTTTATGGTCTTGAATCTGATGCTCAATGCTTTCTCAGATTATTTTGTGATGAAATGATATGGTTAGCTTTATTGCTGTACCCATTTACTTGTGTATTTCGATTTCTAAATGTTCTACATTTCCCAAATATAAAATATTGTCTGATATAGGCAACCTATATTGCAGCTACAATGCATTTTGGTCTCCTGATGATATTGTCTTTCGAGAGATCTTCCTTGAAGCTCACCTCATTGGAAGATAGTTGAATGTTAATGCAAAATTATAGGACTGACCAATATATGATACAGTTGTCCCCAGTTACTAAAATAAATGACTTACACTGTCTGATAAAGTCCTTGAGAGTTTTAAAAATTATTCTGTATTCTAAATCTTAATAAATCGTGTGTCATTTTCACAAAATAAACAACTTTCCACGGATATTTCACATTTGAAGATAGACTTTCTCAGAACAAGTGTTGGAGCTTCATGTGGAGCAGACATCGCTACATTCTCAGTTAACAGATTGTGTGCTTGTACAGGCGTATCTGTGTGCAAACATAATGTGGGAATGATGTTTTATGTGTTGACAAAATATCTCTCTTGCCCGGTAACATAAGCTCGCCAAGCTAACGTTACCGGGCAAGAGAGGTAACGTAAGCTCGCCAAGCTAAAGTTAATGGGCAAGAAAGATAACATAAGCTCGCCAAGCTAAGCCGTATTGTCTGATCCTAGTTTGTGAAGCAGAAGATCTCCAGCCGTTTACCACACTAACGTTTTCGCCGTGGCTGTGACTGACATGGCTTTGAGACGTCCCTTTGTGAAATTACTTCAGACCGTTCGCCGCTGCTCGTTTCGACACAGGTAAAAGTAACAGGTTGTTTCTTTTTTTTCACCTAGCAGCAAAGAGATTTGGGGTTGTGGTTGGATCATGATTAGTGATCAGTGATGAACAGTGGCGGAAGAAATCTTAACTAACTCTTGAATAAAATGCCTTGGATCCATGGTGTATCTCATAATGCCTTTGGAATTCTCTTATACCCACTCCTGCTCACTCCTGATCAGCAATGAGCACCTGTAGACCACAGCCAATCTAGAAGGGCACAACCAAGAAAACCTAAAGGATGGCTTTGGCTGTAAACAGTATATTCTTTGAGGTTGTTATAGATTGGTGAAGCCTTTTTAGTTTTAATGCATTGTTACTTAAAGGACCATTCCAGTGATTTTGCATGTTTAAGCCCAATAAGTACTACCCATATACAGGTTACGTTATTGACAAACAGTTTCCAAAACATAAAATTGTATTGTAGTTTTCCTGTTATTTTGCCAAATCCCATAATTTTTCAAAATCAAATGTTCAGGTGATGCATCCACCTTAAATTTCAGTGTTTCACCTGCCCACACATATGTCCAAATGTAGAAGGGATGGCCATTTTTAAAAGACCATACCACACATTTTTCATGTTTGAGCCTAATATGTTCAATTTTCATACGTGTAACGTTACTGACAATCATTTCCCAAAGCATACTACTGGAATGGTGAGTTAAAAATTTTTTCCTACCTTCCAGACTGCCTTTGGTTTCAGTTCATTCTGGTATGCTATTAAAATCAACTTGTTGATACTTGAAACGTGCTTGGGATAGGTAAATCATCATCACGAACAAGACGTGTATTCAGGTTTGGGTTTTTTTTAATTTTGTAATTTTAGGGTTTAGCTGCAATAAAAAAGCATGGAGTGAATGTATGTCTCCACCGAGGAATATGGTCACAAAAGAATGTCTGCATTTATCGAAAAATTTATACGACCGTGATTTCATAAAGCTGCGTTCTATTAGCAGGCAAAACATCGATTTTTAAGGTGGGTGTATCGCTTGAATATTTGATTTTGAAAGATTAAGAGGTTTTGCAAAGTATCAGGAAAACTGAAACATGGTTTTATCCTTTGGGAAATGATTGTCAGTAACCTTATGATGATGAAAATTGAATATATTAGGCTCAAACTTACAAAATGGATGGTTTGGTCCTTTAATTTCTTGGTAAAAGCCATCGTCTCCTGGGACTATATTCCTTGGCAGAGACATACAGTACATTTTCTTTTGTGCAGCTCCATGTTGCATCAGTTAAATAAAGTTAATAGACATAATGTTCAGTGTGATGGGTTACTAATCTCAAGCATGCTTCAAAAATCAACTTCTAAAAGTTGTTTTTATAGTGTATTGCAATGAACTGAAACCAATGGAAATCTGGAAGGTAGGAAAAAAGTTTAAAAATTTCCCGCTAAAGAAGTAGCTTATAGTTTGGGAAAATGGTTGTCAATAATGTAACGTGCATGTGGCTTGTATATAATGGGCCCAAACATGCAGAATTTCCGGTATTGTCCTTTAATTTCCGTTTAGGGTTTGTAATTTGACCTCACTTGTAGAAGGACAGCTCTGATACTCGTTCTGCTTGTCAGCTGCGGCACGGTAAGCTCGCCGTGATGATGACAGGTCTTATCAGTGAACGGCTGTCTGATCTGATCATTAGCTGAGATCCAGTTAGGCCAGTCACGGTGCCTAAGGCGGGGTCAGCATTCAGACTGCGCGATGTCACTCACCTCAGCAACATTAGGGTCCAAAAATCTCAGGTTGTGAACACATACAGAAGGAAGGTGGATGAGAGAGTCTGACCTAGAATCAGCCGGAGTTTTATAAGATGATGAGCTGCTTTAGACCTCCGAGCAGGAATGCCGCATTTGATGTGTATAAGAGAACACAGAAACGCCAAGCCAGCAGAGAGGCCGGACCAGAGTGGGGCTCCAAACATGAGATCAGCAGGTGCATCATCTCTAATACACACACACACACACAGTCATTCACATATGTAATACATCATTTTCCAGTTTAGCTGTGATTTTTGTTTGTCTTCTTGTTGCCGTTGGATAGTTGCTTTGTGTTGCAACTGTAAAATTCCCCACATGTTTCAGATACGACCGTGATTCAGTCTGCACTCAGAGGAAGTGTGTGTACTCCACTCTGAAAACAAGCATCACTAATCATTTCAAGGCATGCACTGCAATCTTCAAATAATTAAAGATTGCTGTAATCCTAAATAAAACATTGCTATGCAGTCGCTTCTCTGGAAAGTCCAGCCTTGACTTCCTGTAAAAGGATAACTCATCCTGTAGATGAATCAATTGTAGATTTTCTTGCTTTTTGTTGCAGACTAATGGGTAAAGTTACCATGTGTGCTGAAATGGCTCCTTTGATTAGTCATGTGGCATTTCACATGTGTTTGTGTTTGCATGCGTGAGGTATGTACGCAGAATAAGCTGTTACTGGTCAAACTAGTTTAAGCTGCACACTGATTTGATAAGATCTTTGTTTCAGGCTGAAACAGCTGATGCAGTTGGCAGCAAACTGGATTTTGAGAGTGATGGTGATGATGATTTCCCTTCATAAACATGTCGAAGAGCAACTAAACACAAAACCATACTTTTACAGATGATCAACTAAATATATTTTACATCATCGTTGACCCAAATCTGCAGAGGCTGTGGTAATGTAATGAAATTTGTGGCAATGAGATATTTTAATTCAACATGATATTCTGTCTGACCGATGCTTGATTCAAATCCTAAATGGTGACATGGGTCTGATCTTTCTCGTGCTTGTTTCTTTTTAATGGTAAGGTGTTGCGTTGTGAGTCCTGTAAGTCAGTATTGCTTTTGTAACACTTTCTCAGGGTTTTCACTGCTGACTTTCAACATTTATTTCAGGATCATGCGCCCCAATGATGCCAACGTCGCGGGCAACGTTCACGGCGGCATCATCCTCAAGATGATCGAGGAGGCAGGAAGCATTGTTGGGACGCGACACTGCAACACACAGGATGGAGTGAGTGATGCCACTAAAAGATATTTAAAATAAACAAATCCAATAACGTAAACAGGCTGAAATTATGTCCATGATTTTTACAAAGACGATTTAAAAGGATTTGTTTTCTCCCAGCAGCTAGTTTCACCTTTCACCCAGTGCGTTTCCTCCTTCACCTTTGCCCTGATTTTACCTGGCATCATCCGGCGCTCATCACGTCTCTGACAACATTCTGATCGTGTTCTATGATATCCTACATTTCACTGTCTGCCACCGTAGGGAGACAACAAATTCTCATGTACACACATCAACTTTACAGAACATGCATGAAACTTTTCCATAAAGTTTACTAAAGCTTGGAGCCTTTTCTATTCTTAACACACATGCACCAGAAAAAAAAGTGATTAAAAATTGCAATCAAAAATGAATTTTTCCATTCTTTCATACTTGTGTTATTATATTTCAGTATTCAGGGTCAGATTGGGATCCTAATTTTTACTGGGACTTTAAGGTGTCTAGACGAAAATGCCAATGATGCCGGAGGTGGGGCGAATAAGTCCGTAATTGGCTGCTCTGAGCCAATAAAATTTGAAAGAAAAAAATAACGTTTGCTTAGTTTAAAGTACTGGCCATTTTGCATGTTTGAGCCTAATGTATTCAATTTTCATACGTTACATTACTGAAAATCATTTCTCAAAGGATAAAATCATATTTCAGCTTTACTGATATTTTGCAAAATCTCTTAACCTTTCAAAATCAAATATTCAAGCGATATACCCACCTTAAAAATTGATGTTTTGCCTGCTAATAGCTAGCTATACAGCCTTATGAAGTCATGGCCCTTAAAATTTTTTGATAAACGCAGGTCTTCTTTTGGGACTATATTCCCAAGTGGAGACATACATTCACTCCACGCTTTTTATTGCGCTTAAATGCTAAAATTACACAACTTCTAAAAAAAAAAAAAAAGTCTTGTCTTGTTGTCATCATGAACGTCTTGTTCATGATGATGGATTACCTATACCAAGAACGTTAAGTATCAACAAGTTGATTTTAATAACATACCAGAATGAACTGAAACCAATGGTGGTCTGGAAGGTANTATCAACAAGTTGATTTTAATAACATACCAGAATGAACTGAAACCAATGGTGGTCTGGAAGGTAGGGAAAACAAAACAAAACAAAAACAAAAAAAACAAAAACTCACTGTTCCAGTATGCTTTGGGAAATGATTGTCAGTAATCTTATGTGTACGAAAATTGAATATATTAGGCTGAAACATGCAAAATGGGTGTATGGTCCTTTAACACACACACACACACACACACACACACACACACACACACACACACACACACAAAATTAAAAATTGAAATCAAAAATTACTTTTCTCATTCTTTCATACTTGTGTTATTGTATTTCAGTAGTACACAAAGCAATTCTCACTCATCACACATTCGTTGATTTTTTAGACAGTTTTTTGCAGTGATTTCATCATTTTGGTCTCAATGGTTACATCCTGGCAGCTGCAATTCATCAATTCTGAAGCATGTCAAGTTTGTAACAGCCCAAAAATTAGGCGTAAAATACTTTCCAGCAGTTTGGATTCATCCTCCAGCAGTTACAACCCTCATCTAAACCCTGTCAAACACAAAAAAGGCTGATTTATTGAAGAAATCCCTCATTAGTTCTGTGTCTGCTTGACATTTAATGAATTCTTTTGTTCCTGCTCACTTTGTGTTTGCTCAGAGGATTTTCTGCTGTTCTTCATCTTTTTTTATCTTTGTCCTTCCCTGTCTGTTTAAACTGATAACAAACCTTTTACATATTATGCAAGTCTGCCACAGATCTGTCGTGAAACTTTGCTGATTTAATTTTTGCATGCTTTGCCACTGGAGCGTCACATTATGGTGGCTGCAAGCCTTTGTTGTTTTGGGGAATTTGACAGGAGATTCATTCTAAGAAGAGGAAATAAGCTCTTCATTTTTCTTTGTTGACTTGTGTGTTCTCTGCTCTGCTCCACTGTCTTTGAAATAAACTTGTTATATTCTTATATGTTTCATATCTGAGTTGAGCAAAAACTATAGCAAACATTCAAATATCAATGTTTCTATGATTTCAGCCATAGTGCGATATTCCTATATGGATAAAATCTTTAGAATGCCCATTTTTATGATATTTAAGAAACATTTGCCAAAGCTTAATTAACCTCAAAGGACTCAAAGAACTGAATTTCAGACTTTTGTAGATGATTTTGTGTTTCAGAGATGCAAATTATTGCTGCAATTTTATGTGTTTCAGAGATGTAACTTATTCTTTGAGGCAGTGGTACGCGTATGTTTTTTAAAATAATCAGGCTCTGCTATTTGATTTCTCCAGGACCGCTGTGTGGCGGTGCTGGCTCGGGTGGAGAAGACGGAGTTCCTGACCCCCATGTTCATCGGCGAGGTCGCCCATGTCAACGCTGAGATCACTTACACCTCCAAACATTCGCTGGAAGTGCAGGTCAAAGTCATGGCCGAGGACATCCTCACAGGTACAACACTCAGCTCATTATCAAGCACATTAATACTGTAGTGTTAAAATAACTAATTTCTGTCACTACAAGTTGAAATTTGTACACATTTGCAAACAGATTTAAGAAGGTTTTCCTTACAGGGCATTGCCACATATTGAAGTGCATGTATTCTTTAAAAGCAATCAATTAAGAGTTTATTCTTGCTAAATTATCAATGAGTAAATTTTAGTTTTAAATCTTCTGTTTAAATCTTCTGTTGCATCTCTGATAACAATATGTTTTTGAGATTTCTAAAAATGCAGCTCCACCTTAAGCTTCACCTTTAGCCTCATTCTCACCTGCGCCTCCAGCGATCAGACAAAAAAACAAAACAAAAAGAAAAAAAAACAAAAAAACAATTACTCAGATACAGAGATATGCATAGGCAGCAGACAGATAAAAAGAGCTGGTTATCTTCAGAGTCAGAGCAGCAGATTAGCTCACAACATAAACCAGTTCCCATTATATCATAATACGGCTGCTATATTTAGTTTTTGACGAGAATATAAAGAATCAGAGATCATTGCTCAAATATAGAACATATTTCATTATAGGTCCATTTACAAACTTCTGGAACCCTCTATAAATGTAAGGAGTCTTTTTTTTATTCATGTGGGCTCAAAGTGGTCCCTAAAAAAATCTTTAGAGTCTGATTGTCCATAATTATAAAAAAGATTTCTTCATACTGTGGTCATCAAACTACCTATATAAGGGGAGTCTTAAAATATCGTCTTCCATCCATCCATTATCCTCCGCTCATCCGGGTCCGGGTCGCGGTGGCAGCAGACTAAGCAGACCGGCCCACACTTCCCTGTCCCCGGCCAGGCCCTCTAACTTCTTCTGGGGGACTCCTAGGCGTTCCCAGGCCAGCCGGGAGATGTAATCCCTCCAGCGTGTCCTGGGTCTTCTCCAGGGCCTCTTCCCAGTTGGACGTGCCTGGAAGCCCTCCCTAGGGAGTCGACCAGGGGGCATCCTTATTAGGTGCCCAAACCACCTCAACTGACTCCTTTCGATGCGGAGGAGCAGCGGCTCTACTCCGAGTCCCTCCCGGATGTCCAAGCTTCTCACCCTGTTCCTGAGAGTGAGCCCAGACACCCTACAGAGGAACCTCATTTCTGCCGCTTTTATCCGCGATCTTGTCCTTTCAGTCATTACCCAGAGCTCATGACCATAGGTGAGGATAGGAACGTA
>VXCM01000190.1:0-64503 GCA_014773175.1 Lucifuga dentata
TAGATGGAGGCAGATGATTCGCTGTGGTGACCCCTGAAGGGAAAGTCGAAAGGAAAAGAAGAAGAATATAGTTAAAAGTTGACTTATGTAAAGATCAAGACAGAAGACACGCATGGACACTTTCACTGACCTGTTAGCCTGGCCAATTAATTCTCCCTTCTGGTGTTCCCTCATAGTTTCTCTCATTTGGGTTCACATTGGCACTGCCTGCTTGCCTTTCTTTTGCTTTCCTTCTTTCCTCCCCACCCTCTCTCTCTCTCTCTGGCTGACTGTGCATCCATATTAGTGGTACTAGCAAGATGATATCATGTTTCCGGCTGGCCAGCGAGCCTCTTAGCCAACCCAGGCTGCCTGTTTGGTCAGGGACTGCAGGAAGTCCCAATGCAATATCCACTCAGTGCGTCTGGGCAAGCCCATTAGCTACTTTAGCTTGGACAAGAGTGGGCTGGAGAGGCTATCCCAATCTCTCTCTTTCTGTCTGCCGCATCTTTCTTTCTCTTCATCTTCCTCTCACTTTATCTGCCACCGCTCTGCTCTCTCTCTCTAAATAGTTCTTTATCTCCCTCACGCTTATTCACTCGTGCTTCTCTCTCTCTCTTTCTCTCCGTCTCGCTGCAGTATTGTGGCACGCTCTCTCACTTCTCATTTTTCCCCTCTCTCTCTTCCGCTGTGATAAACCCCAGTGTAAGAGAAATACCGCATTCGAAACCTGGCTGAGCAAGAGATATTTATCCATTCATAGCTGGGGAAGATTGAGGGGATTACAAATATTATATTTGCTTGGCTGTAAACATATTTATCAGGGGATGAATTATCTTCTGGTGTGTATGTGTCTGCAAAAACATGTTTGTCTAGATACTAAGTCGCAGCTCTGAAAGGCTGAGCAATAACAAAAATCACCTTTGACATGGCTACTGTCTGAGCTTGTAAACTCATAATAAAATCTTATTCAGCCATCTATTATTTTAGCCAGAGAAAACATGTGACAAGGAATCAGTGTAGGCTAACTGCTAATTAGTTATATCCCCATTTAGTTTCTTTCACATTAATATTAGCTCTCAGATATAATCATTTATTTTACAACAGTAACAGTTAACATTGCCCATTAACCCTCAGGCCAATAAGAAAATAGCTCATATTTTGAATCATTTTGCTGCTAACTGCACCAATAGCCTCTCGGAGAATAAAAAATCGATCGTGGAGAGATATCTGAGCTGCAGGTTATACAATTTTTTTTTTTTTTTTTNTAATTTTTTTTTTTTTTTTTGGAATAAGTCAAAGTCTTGAGTGGCATTGATGTATTTAATAATGTGCCGGTGTAGCAGCCCAGGTGTTTGATTCTACCTGATGATGGTGACAAGTTGACCAGAATGAGAAAATGAAACACTTGAAAGGAATCTGGGTTCTCTGGATTTTACCACCTGTTGTTCTGCTGTGATGAAGAATATAACGAGCGCAAACTGAAGTACTGAAGGGCCGGAACAACCCATTATTAACCTTATGATGTCAATATAGGTCACATCCACCGTGATTTATGACCTCGCCTGGAACACTGCATTTTCGCTAATCTCTAGAGGTTCTGTCACAGTCTCCACGGAGACGGAGGTGACATGAAAGGAAAGTCTTTCAAACTAATTGGTTACGGGATCAAGAGTCACATAAGCTAAGAGGGTGCTCTGGTTCATTCACATTCAAGGAGTAACTGTTAATAGTAAGAACACTTACAGAAAAATGGAATTTAATATGGCTGAACATCAAAAATTATAAAAAGGAATAAAAATATACATTTTCTGTTAGTTTGGCTTAAGTTTTTGCTCAGCAATATTTTGCATTTGCATGAAGGACAGAGCTGCAATCAGTGGGGTGTTTCTCAAATGAATAATTATGAGATGTATTAACTACAACTATCTCCTTTTTATACCGCAGCCATATTGATAAGAGGTAGAGTGGATAAATATAATTAATAAATCAAGGCTGAAGTGATGGAGTGAGAGAAAAGCAAGGTTCGAGTTTCTACAAGATGAATTTGTAGAGACCAGTTAATTTGCAGAATAAGCATTTTGAGGAAAAATATAGTAAGAGTTCTAGATGGAAAAATGTTTAAGTTCTGAAAGAGAAGAACTATGGGCAAAGAGGGAAAGTCAGAGAGACAAGGAGAGGAAGGTAAAAAGTGAGGTGCTGAGCTGAGCAGGCATAAAAGAGATGAAGGTCGGGTGAGAAAGGATGAGAGTGAAAGAGAGGGGTGACACCTTTGTTGTGATTTCTGTCACCTCATTAATGATTTCAACTATGTTTTTTTTTCACTTTCTCTTACATGCTTTCTCTCTCCTTTCCCCTTCTCCCTCTGCTCTCCTCTCACCTCCTTTCTCTGCTCTCTGGCTGGTTGAAAAATGGCCCTGTCTCCTCCAAGATAAAATACCCAAGTCTGTAAGGGCAAAGAAGAGGGGCAGAGAAGGCAAAAACCTAAAATAACCACATAATTAAGCCTCCGAAACAGCTCCTCCTATTGATTTGCTGTCCAGAGCATAAACAGGGGGCTGCAAGGAAAGGAAGAAGATGGTGAGAACTCAAGCGAGGAGGAGGAGAAGCAAGATGAAGAGGGACGAAAGTGGGGTGAGGAAATGTTTTCAAATGAGGATCCAGTTTGTTATTTCTTTTTTTCTGAGACATGGAGGAAAAAAAAACAGATCGTCCACAATGAATGTCTCGTTCCTATCCCTCAACCACCTCATCTTCTCTACTTTTTTCATTCAATTCAGCTCCCATTATGAATAGCCAGAAGTTAATATCATTTAAAACCCACTTGTGTATAATGCAGACACACACTCACATACACACCTCATCAAGATAAACATCAATGCAAAGTTTACAATGCTCCCGGTTGACTGAAATAATCCATATACTTATTATATGTGGGACGAGTCACTATGCAGCTGCTGTACCTGCCAATACATTTTACCTTGACTGAGGGGTCAAATCCATTTTTCATAACTTTAGCTGTGACACCACAAGCCATTCCAGCATGTCGCCATGTTGCCTCCACAAGCTACCAAACCTACTACGAGGAAAAAAGAACACACTGGAATTTTAAATCTCAGTTATTTCCATCCATGTTTCACATTATGAAAAATATTTGAGCCATTGGGTGGAATTCATTAAAAAAAAAAAAAAATCACAGTAACTACACAGCATCATGCTAAGTAAGCATTGTGATAATTTAAGATCATTCATAAAACTTTCTTTATGTTAATCAACATAGTATCCCATCAGCAACACGTTGTTGTAAGGGTGCCACAGGTAAAAGCCAATAAAGATCAATGTATAATTGATGTTAAAGGACCATACCACCCATTTTGCATTTTTGATCCTAGTACATTCAATTTTCATACATGTAAGGTTACTGAATCATTTCCCAATCCATACTACTGGAACGGTGAATAAAAATGTTTTTCCCTACCTTCCAGACCACCATTGGTTTCAGTTCATTCTGGTACACTATTAAAATCAACTTGTTGATACTTGAAACATTCTTGGGATAGGTAATCCATCACCGTGAACAAGATGTTTTTTTTCGAAGTTTTGTAATTTTAGCGTTTAAGTGCAATAAAAAGCACGGAATGAATGTATGTTTCCACTGGGGAATATAGTCCCAAAAGAAGACCTGCATTTATCGAAAAATTTTAACGACCGTGACTTCATAAGGNAATATAGTCCCAAAAGAAGACCTGCATTTATCGAAAAATTTTAACGACCGTGACTTCATAAGGCTGTGTAAATAACTTTTTTAGCAGGAGAAACATGGTTTTTTAAGGTGAGTGTATCACGTGAATATTTGATTTTGAAAGATTAAGAGATTTTGCAAAATATCAGGAAAGCTGAAATAGGGTTTTATCCTTTGGGAAATGGTTGCCAGTAACCTTACGTGTATGAAAATTGAATCTATTTGGCTCAAACATGCAAACTGGGTGGTATGGTCCTTTAAATTAGCAAAAGGAAACCTACATTTTTTGCTTTAGAGCTCCGCATTTTAAGAGAGGAGGGACAGAAAGCTGCAACAGTATCTACGCACTAACAGGAGTCTGCAGTACATGAGAGGGTGTGTATGTGTGTGTGTTGGGTGTGGGAGCTGATGCTTAAGAAGATGCACAGTGCAGCTAGAATGTGTGTGTGATTGGATCAAATATGAGGCAAACACAGTTTGACCAGATTTCATATCAATGAAATTTACCACCAGACTGAAACAGGTTGTAATTTTTGCGTGACAGTGTGTTTTATGAATCGCTTTCCCAACATGTAAATAAGGAAATACTGTATTAATTCCTCTTTCAAGGCAAACATTGCAGACTCCCGCTAAAATAGGCTATTAGGCAATAGGCAATCTGGCATTTTTTGAACTAGAGAATGTGTTGCATGTTCATCCCTTCCGACATGTTAAATCTGGCTCTGTGTTTTATGAATTCCGCCAATTGTCTTTTCAATTATTGTGGCAGATTTTTCACAAGTGCACTTGTAGCCAAAAGTTGAATGTTAGTATGCATAGTTCAGGCAATTACAGGTAATCCGTTTTAGTTTTGCATTTTTCCCTCTGGTTTCTAAGGGAAATAAGAAAACTGTACAACTGTGAAGACTGCAGAGAAGGTCAAGGGGGGAATGATATTATAAACCAAAACTCACAGATAAAAATGTACAGGAAACTGAGAAAATGGCCAGAAAAAGGGATTGTGGAGGAGTAGGCCAAGTCGATATAAGTAAAGTCAGCATATGTTGTATAGATATATTCACTACATGACAGCCGATGAATGAACTGCTTTCTACAATTACAACATGATCATTTTACACTGGGAGTTGTTCCTTCCACTTATTCTTCCAGTGCTGAATAGAAGCCATTCTTCGGTTAAACTAGGTGTCAGTGCTGCCACTTTTCCTCACCATGTGTCAAGTGCCCAAGGAAGAAAAACCACAGCCTCAAATTCAAAATGTCAAAGCTTTGATAATTTTTGAAAATAAAAAGGATTCAGTGCAATCTCTGATCTCTTGAATTCACAGAGCAAACGCTTACCTTGGAGAAAATGAGAATGTATCTCTCGCTCAATCCCTCCATTTTTACCTTGTCAAGACTTACAGTACAGTACAGGGTCAATCTCTCTCTAAGATGGTGTAACCAAAGCCGGTCTCTTCAAGGTGACCTGGTATCAAAGACCACCACACACACATGCACACACGCACACATGCACGCACGCACGCACGCACACACAGCTCTCTCTTCTATCCTCCTTGAGTGCTAAGGGCAAACTTTCAAAGCAGGTCAAACCACTCTCACTGTTTTTGTTCAGTCACTTCATTCACATTTAAAGTCTCTCACTTTAAGTGCCCCAATGTGTGTGTGCATCTGTTTCATGCAGTGTTATACATGCATGAAACAGATGCACAGTTGTACAGATGCATGATTCATATTGCCAAATAATCCTTTTGGGATTTTTAGTATTTTTTTTTTAATGCTTAATTATGGGCTACAGAAAAGTGCAATAATGTGTTATAATATGTGTCCATTAGTACAACAAAGATATTTTTGTCTTAATTAAATATTGAATTATTGATTTATGAGGCAAACTGTTAGGGTCATATCTTGTCCTCGAGCTGCTGCAGGGAATATTACATATACAGTACTGCTTCATGTTTAACATATCAAACTTCAGGAGAATTGATTAACAAACAAAAATGCGCAATCCAAAGCGGATGCACCAATACCGTTGGTGATACCGAGAAATCACGAGAGGATTTGCCTCGTGGCGAGTCAAATCGCAGCAAAAACCTTCGAAAAGCTAACCTAAACCTAATCTAACAAAATAAAACATGGTGTGCACTCTGTTAACCATCACTGGGCTGTCTCTGTGCCTGGAACCTTCTCAGACGTACTCATAAAATGCTTACTGAGAAAGAACATGTTATTCTGATGATAAATAAATTACACATAAACCCAAAAAGGTTATTGGATATTAATGCCCGTAGCAGCTTGAACACATTCGCTTATTTATGAATAACTCCACTCTGTTTGCCTTGACAGAGAGGATCATCCTAGTCAATAACTCTAATTTAGACTTTATACACAAAGAGGATGCGAGTCCCCAGTGTGTGTGTGTTTATATCTGTGTATGTCAGTTATGGTATGTGTGCACAGACACGGTGTGCACGCATGCGTGTTATGTGTTTACATTTGAGTATGTGTGTGTGTGTATACATGGGAGTGTGTGTATATGTGTGTGCGCATGGGAGCATTAGAATGTATCTCTTGTGTGTTTGTGCGTGTTTTCTTCCAAGCCCTTTTCTGAATCTGTAATTACAATCATGTCGAAAACCAGGGTCAGTCTACTGCTGCTGAATTGTAAACAGGCAACACACTCCACACACACACACACACACACACACACACACACACGTATGCAAGTCTTTATCTCTTGATTTCATCCTTTCGCTTATCTTGTTTTGCATCGAGATATGGTACACCATTCTGCAAGCAAAATTACATGAAAGTCAACCATAACTAATCTGAACCAACTAGCATAATAATAATAAAACTGTGACTTATGAGGCGTAATATATCAGATAACAAGAAAGGAGCTTCTACTGCTTACAGTATATGGATGAAATATGATTTCAACCAGGGCAAGAAACTAGCTTTTGACCAAATAAGACATACTGAAAAATACCAAAACAGAGAGGAAAAAAATTAAAAATGGCAAATAGATTTGTAGAGCAGAAAGGCTGGTAAAATGAAGAAGTGTTTGCCGGTGTAATTCTTGGTTATTATCACCCTCAACCATCAGCTCAAGAGGAATAACATCATTCTGCAGGGGGAAATAGAGAAATGGAGACCTGTGAAGGCTCAGCGCTTTATCAATCAGCATGCTGTTTTCTGACACACAGGGATATGCATCATACCCAAGGCTTTTTAAATGGCTGCCACCCAGTCCCTGCCCAGACTGTGTGTTTTGTATGGTTTGCACATTCCACATTAGTAATGCAGATCCCCTCTCTCTCTCCCTCCATCTCTGCTTGTCAGGCCCATCTGCTCCAATGGCCCTCAACGCACTAAAAATGAGCCCTCAATGTGTTAAAAGGAGTCGAGCACAGACCTGGCTCCAATTTATTTTTCAAACAGATTCAATCTTCCTTCAGGAACTGATTGATCTGCTGTGATGCACAACCACTGATGGAATTGTCCCAAACGGTGCAAATGAAAAATAAATCAAATGCTTAAAGGGACTCTGTGAATCGAGACTCTTACGTTTCAAAATCTTTTTTAGTGGTGTTAAAAACTTTTTGCACTGGCACTTCATTTAAAAAATAAGCTATTCCCTGCTGAAATCATGCAGTAATGCCACAGTTTGACAAGCCAGCTTGTTAGTTTGTGACCTTCAGCACCCTCAATTCACATATGGCAAAGTAACACTGTACAATTTAGTTTAGTTAAAATGATTTGGCTGTTACAAAGCATCAAACATGAGCTACAGGGGGAAAAAAAAAAAGCTATCTTAAAATAATGAATGGATTGCAATTGCTACAAGACCTGTGAATAATGAACAGAACCAATAGCCTCATGATGAAAAAGTCTCATCGTGAATCTAAAACAGGCAATATCAGGTATAATTTAAGAACTACATTCTTATACAGTACATGCAATCATATTATTTTCGATTTTCAGCCACCCATTGACCACACAGTAAGAAAACCAAACCCTATTAGATGTATAAATTCCTAAAATAATAGGCACTTGATTGTGGCATAGCAATACTGAAAAAAGCTATGTAATGTATACTTTCATAACTTCCAGATGACATGTGTGCACTATTATAGCAAACAGATCACATTAATTATCCAAAACAACTGAAGTAAGTGTTGAGAAAGGCACTTGACCAGCGTTAATTCCCCTCCCCTGGGTGTGAGCATTCTGCTGTTTTTTAAAAAAAAAAGAAAAAAAAAAANAAAAAAAAAAAAAAAAAAAAGAAGCTTGTGCTGCAGTTTAATGAGGTAACAGATGCATGAAACTGTTCATGTTTAAATGGTGCTGTTAAAATTTAAGTAACCTCAGAGAGCCAGATGTCATAACACGCTCAGAGCAGAGCATGAGGTACATTAGAGGGGATCGGCGCCATGCTTATTAGAGATGAGGAGAACCGTCCTTTAGCCTCATTTTCTATCAATCAAAATCAATTACAAGGCCATTAAACCAGGTGGGTTTAGGTCTTCGACTGACAGAGTCACTGTGGGTGTGTTGCTTGTCAGTGCCTTTCATCCACAATTAAACATATGAGTTCATAAATGACACACGGCTTCATGATGTACAGCTGCTGCCAACTATTAACTGTTTGTACTGAGGTGGAGCGAGTGTGAGTGGGAAAGTGAGAGAGACCAGAAGGACAAGGGGTGGGGTAAGTCACAGAGAGAGGGAAAGAAATGAAAGAAAGGTGGTCACAGATGGCTCCTATTCATTCTGATTGTCTAGGATGATAAATGGACATAAAGAGCTAGCCAGAGAAGAGGGAGCATGTGGTGGTGGTGATGGAACTCACCGTGGCCGCCCCGTAATGAAGCCGGAGAACGGTAAATGGACACAGGTGGCTGGTGGTGTCTGGGCAATTGAGGGACCTGGGGCTGATCAGGCCGGGCCAGGGCAGGGGGCATGGGGGCTCCAGGGGTAGCAGACAAGAGATGAAGGTCTGAAGATGAAGAAGAAGAGCCCCAGGCAGAACCCAGCACCATCCACCCCACTGCCAGAAGCAACATCCAGAAATGCTGGCCCTCCTGGGGCTTTCCTTTGGGGTGCATGGCTCCTGCCCCCCCTACTTGATATTTAAAAGACAGTAAAGCAGATGTGCAAGGATCTCAGAACAAGTGACCTCCCAGTAGCCAAGACACGGGAACAAACTCCATAGCAGAGAGAGAAAATCAACACAAGCTCCTTCCTAATGTAGGTTCCAGCAGTTCCCTCCAAAGTTGCGCTCAGGTTTGTCTCTTGGACTCGCCGAAGTGCGCCAGTTTCCTGCTGTCCTTCGTTTGCTTGCTGGCTCTTTGAACTCAAATCCAATATGTATTTACTTCTGTTCTCTGCAGGATTGCCCCGTGGCTGCTCCTTTGATGACCACGAAGTGCGCTTGTGTGTGTGAATTGATGTGTGTGTGCGAGCAACTAGCAGCACTGAGCATGCATGCTTTTGTGATGACACCTGGAATGTGTTCCGATGTACCCTTCTTCCACTGCAGGAGCAAAGTGAGTGACAGGAGGAGAACAACCTGCAGCTGCAGCCTTCTGCCTGTTCGCTCCGCTTCGATCTGCTTTGCACAGCTCCGCTCAGTCAAGCCACAGATAATATACAGCCTCGGCAATGAGACCAAGAAACAGAGAGAGACGAGGAGAGGGAGTGAGAGAGAGAGAAAAGGTGCTCCATGCAAGCAGCCGATGTGGAGAAACTGTCAGCTTTCTGTCTCTCTAGCCACGTCTCACAGATTTGCAGATTCCCTCCTCTCCCTCACTGCTTTTACCTTGTAGTTCGGATATAGAATCTCTTGCAACGCGACGCTCCTCACTCCTGCTTTATCTCCAGCTTTAAGTTTGGATCCAATATTTGTCTCTGCCTCTTTTTCTCTCCAATTCTTTCTTCTTTTTCAGTGTCCCTGGAGAAGGGAAGTGCTCTGGCTTGTTAACCCAGAGAGACCCAGACTGATAGTTCTTTCTATTACTCCACAGAAGAAAGAGACAGATTTGCAGACGGATAAAGAAAGGTGGAAAAAAAAAAAGCCGGGGAGAAAGAGAGGATGATAAAATGAGAAACTGCTGGGAGGAAGTGGGAGCGAGATGGTGGGGGGGGAGTGAGCGAGCGAGAAAGAGAGAGCAAAAGAAGCGAAAAGAGGGGAGAGAGAAAGCGAGTGAGAGAGACGGAGAGAGGATGAGAGCTGGCTCAGGTGAAACTAAGCGAAGATGATGGGACGGAGGATGGGAGAGGAGGGGAATGGGGAGGGAAGAACCTGCAAAGTGGGCCAGCCTATGCAAATCCTCCCTGAGCAGCGAGCAAATCAGGGAGGCAGGCAGCCACTGCAGAGGAGTGGGCTGCCTTTAGTCACAGGGAGAGGAGATGTTGAGGGAAGCATGGGNTGGAAAGGAGAGCAGAAAATGAATAGATGGAGGAGAGAAGCACATGGGAATGAATGGCAGAAAAAGAAGAGTTAGGATGGGAGAGAGAATGATGATTGTAGGGTTACCTCTGTGCGTATAGTATTCATGAAATCACATTTTCTAACCAAGTTCAGGTAAGGTGGTGTCCTGCAACAGCATGCAGCTCCTCTCCCTTTATGTTTTGATGGTTCTGAAAGCCTATTGAAGCCAAACTAGTGAACTCAAAAAAAAAAACAAAAAAAACTATGCATTATGCACACAGCAACAGATCTGGTGAATTTCAAAAGGATGAAATCTCTCCCTGCTCAAACAGAACTGGAAGGGAATAAAGGCTTCCAGACCCTGTTCTGTCAATCCTTGAATTTTCTAAATGGGAGCCGTCTCTGGGCCTTGGCGAAAGACACTCAAAGTAACTCACAGTTTAACAGTTCTGCTTCTCAAAATATAATCTGATTTGGAATGTTATTTTGACAGACCATCTGAATCAACACAGTTGATATTCCAAAATGCATAAGGCATAAGGAACGTAAACACTAGTGTTCAAAAGTTTGGAATCACCCAGAAATTGCCATATTTTAGATAAACATTGAAAATTTTATTCACCAAAGTGGCATTAAATTGACAAATAAATAGCCAAAGACATTAGTAATGTTGCAAATGGCCTTAAAGGCAGAGTTTAAAAGAAAAAAAAAACATATCTAAAACTGGCAAATAAAAAGAAAAATCACCCGTCATCCACTGTCTGTGTTCTTTTGCCAAATTTAACATTTTCTTTTTATTTGCAAGTTTCAGATAGCCAGCACTGGCTGATATCCCAGAGTTGTCTTTTCACTGTTGCAGATGACACTGGCATTTGGCATTTACTATTTAAGGAAGCAGCCAAACTGCGGACCTGTAAGGCTCTCAAACTACAGATGCTGATGTACCTATCCCCCTGAGCAGTTGTTCATTTCCTGTCCTTGTTAGATCCAGTTCACCCTTTCCTCTGAAGACAATGGTGGACACTTTCATATGAAATCTTCATTTTCTTGGCAAATTGATTCATGCTAACCTTAATTTCACAAAACAACAATAGACAAGCATTTCTTGAGAGAGCTGTTTTATTTAGGCCATTTTTGAACCTAGAATTGAAGAACTGAATGCCACTACTCATATCCCAAGTAAAGACAATTTATCTGCTTATTTGAACAGAATAATGGGTTTCAGGTATGCTAACACAATTACAAAGGTGGTTCTAATTACCTATTAGCATTAACCATGTTTAATTAAGGATGAGCTAAAAGAATTTATCATGGCTGATATAAATAGGGTTTTGCAGTTTTATCTGAATAATTAATTAAGCCATTTGCAACATTAATAATGTCTTAGCTATATGTTTGTCAATTTATAAAAATATCAATTTCTATCTAAAACATGAAATTGCAGGGTGATTCCTTTAAATGCTAGTGTATATACCTGCTGGCAAGTGCTGGTAATAAGTATCTCATATATAATTTATTATCAAAGACAGTAAGGCACAAGTTCAAATGAATGACTCACTGCAGGCTCTGAAGACACTATGCGTAGCCACTTCACATTTTGAGACTTTATTCTCTTTTCGTACATTTGTCAAGAAGTCCTTTCTCCTTTTTCATTAAAGAACAGTCCTTATCTGAGACACCCAGGGGTGCAATTATTATGCTGCTTGTTGTGAGCCCAGAACACAGAGATAATGTTTCATGGGCAAATGAGCGACAAAGGACAGAGGACATTCTGACATCCATTGATCGATGTTTAAAACAAAAGCAACAATAGAGAACAGAGCATATTTAAGCCAAGCAATACCAAATACAAAGAACATGTGTATTTTATTTCAAATGAAAAGCTATTTTTGTTAACTTCCTGGTAAGTATTGCTTTCCTGTCACATTATGTAGCTTTTCTGACGAAATGTCTGATAACTTTTTAAGTACTTTCAAAGTAACTTCCACAACAATCTGTAGAGCAGATTGAGGTTCATGGTTAAATATATCCATCACAACTCCTCTTTGGTGACCCAACTGATTCAATTTTTATTTTGAAGAAATGACTTGAGTTGAAGCTTGGCTTGAGAACTCTTTTTCATCTCTGCACTCATGGCAGTCTGACAGTCCTCTTCATAGCTGGAGTTTGATCTTTTATAAAGAGAGACAACATAATAGATGACAAGCCCTACAAGAAATATGTCATCTCTGACGTGTCATTCAAATTTTCTGTTCATGCCAATTTTTTCTCTATGTGTCACATCCGCAGATGTCAAGTCATGTCATTTCATTTTTTATTAAAATTATTTTACACTCTGTCCAGTGTACATGACTGTTTTCACATTTCACGTAATAACTCACTTCTGCTGCTTGTTAGTAACCGAGATCCCATAAAACTGAGAAAATTGTGTTTTTGAATCAAATTCCTATGTAATGAAGTGATGGATTTACAGATTACTGAAAGAAAAGAAACTGACTGTACATTAGGTGAAATTATGACACAGATGAAAAGCTCTTTGATTTCAACTTATTAATGGAGAAAGAAAAGTAAACTATGATATACTGTTATAACTAACTGTTATAACTAAATAACATATACAAAGATGAAATTGGGATACTTTTCTTGCCATACTCATCATTTAGGGCCTTATACTAAGTAATAGAAGCAGACTTCAGCAGTTATTGAGCATGTCCAACAACATGCTAATCTTCAACATATTCTTCATCTGAGGATATGTTAGGTAAGATTGATGTCTTATGACCTTTTTAAAACATCCGTTGGATTTGTAAATCAAACATTTAGCTTACTTAAGATTAACTGGTGGTTCTAAATCAATCAGTCACACAGTAGCAATTACATGAGACAAAAATTACTAATTAAAAAAACAGAGACTATTTTTCATAACATTATCATCCCTCACATCTTTGCAAGCAACACACTGAGAAACAGCTAAAATGGCCCATCAAGAAAATGGCAATTTTCTTTATAGTGCACTACAAGAGGTCGAGCTGTTGAACCACAATCTTGTTGAAATGACCCATCGGGGTACTGGGCTTTTCAACAGAGAATCAGAGGTCTTTATGCTGCAGATGGAAGCTCCTGCTGGCCTGCACGTCACTTACAACCTCAACCAGGCTTCTTGTTCTTCAACTGCACACATACACTCAGTCACACATGCACGTACTCATGCAGGGATGCAAACAAGCCACGTTTTGACAAGTCCACAAGAAATTATGCACATACATTTACACACATCCAGTGCATTGCTACTCTGGAGCATGCTTGCCTAGCACAGAGCCAAACACAGCGCTTGTGTCTGAAATTCTGCATCTCCTTCTCTGGCCTAGTCAACCGATGAGAATCTTGCCAAGTGTGGAGCCTCATGCTGACTCAGTAATGAACACTCATCAGGATCATGACTAATTAGTGTTTTACATTCTGATTTCTCTATGGTGTCTCTCCCTGGCAGATGAAGTCTGTTTTGCTTGCCCTACACACAGGCAAATGGAGTGCGAAATATCTTAATGTCACAGAGGAGCAGAAACACAAAAGAAAGCGTAAAGAAACTCTCAACTCTATTAACCTCGGCTCCGGATTCAGAACTGAAGTTTGTTTTTGTACAACAAATGCAACCTATGCTGACAAAATGATCACTGGACTTAATGCGAAACACAACAAAGACATTGGGTTATTACATAAGTGGGTTATTACGTATTTTACATTTGAACAATTGTACATTATGAAGTTAGCAAATCAGAATACACACTGTAGCGCTTAGAAAACATACTGACGTGTGACGTTTCAACATCTGTGCACCCGCATGAAAACAGGCTTTAAAGTTTGGCTTGTTCGAAGGCTTTAAAGGAGGACTGGAAGAGGACAAAAAGCATTGCTGGGTTTTTGGAGCTTCACAGCCTGGCACAAAGTGGAAAAACTGACAGTGACAACAATATCGACAGCAATACAGTAAACAGTATTTGAAGGCATCTTTAAACTCAGCTTCGGTGCTTCTCATCAAGCTGTGTATGCATGCATATGTGTGTGTGCTCGTGTTTGGATAACTGTTGTTTTATCTACTACTCTGCAGTTCACATTCGCTGGTGCTGTTAATCCTTTATACTTCCAACTCAGAAGCATTGAGCTGCTTCATTTCTAACACATGTATCAACACTTTTTTAAAAATGTGACAGTGTAACACACAGCCACACTTGAGGCAGGACTATGAAAGAGGGAATAACAAGACTCCATGTCTAACACCCTGCTAGCAGCCCCTGGAGTTTGTAATGGTTATTACACCCACAATAATGACAATTTTTGATACTCTTAGTTGGGAATAGGGGATTACAAAGATTGTCCTGATGGTGGTGCTAGAGGAAGAATATTATTAGCATTACAAAAGGTTTACCCCCTTTGGGAACCTGTATGTGCTCAGCAAATTCCATGGCAATCTGGGAACGACATTATGAGATAACTGGTGTGCAAATTTGACATTTTTTTCCTTGAGGGTGGTGCTAGTGGAAAGGTCGTGGAGTGTTCAGGGTTCATCCTCTGGAGGTTATGAATGTACTAAAATAAATTCCATGGCAAGTTGGCCAATAGATTTAGATATTTCTTGTGTACAGGAGAAAATTTTAGCCTGAAGGTTGCTGAAAGATCAGCAACCTTGGATTCATCCTCTAAGGACCGTGACGATTCACAGCCCATTTCATGGAAATCCTTTACTTTATGAGTTTAGTTTTCCCAGACTAAAAGTATTGATCAAGGCAAAATACTGACTTCACTATCGCTCTTGAGAAAAGGTCACAGGAAGTCGACAAAGTCCTTCAGAAATATCATCTGGGGATCGTGAACATCCTAATCAAATGTTGCAATGTGCCCACAGACGTTGTTGCTGTCGGTGTTTCACAGGTATAGACAGATTTGCGCCACTAGTGTTGCAAAAACTAACGTAGTATTCAATAAAAAGTAAATAAAATCTTTTTAATGTTTGGGATGTTGAAAGCTTCAATTCCCTAAATAGAAAAACACACACACACACACACACACACACACACACACACACACACACAGGCACATATCCCTCATGTCCCTCCTCTCCTCTCCTTCCCCACACACGAATAGAGTCATACCTCACCCATGGCTACAGTGCAGTAATCCATCCATTGCACTTCCCTGCAGCCTAACACACTAAATAATGAATGAATCATAAAATCAAAACTGACAAGCAGCAATTGAAACGTGGCCATTTGTCTGACAGATTAAAAATGCAGCAATGGCCATATAACTTATGAATGAAGTCTGAATCCTCAAATGGAGGACAACTGGGGCTGAACCAAGCAAAATTACAAAAATATACATACACACTGACATGCTAACAAATAACCTAACCAGTTAACTTCCAACATCCAATCAGATGAACGGGTCGACTAGTCAAATGACATCACCATCTTAAGGCAACTTTAAGAAAAATCTGAGGGAATCTATAAAACATGAATGACTAAACTGAACAAATGTATTTTTTGTTCGAATATGAAACAAACAAAAAAACACAGATTTCAGTGTGTTCCCCTGGGTGTCGTGCTGAGAACAACACAATCCTTTTTTTTTTTTTTTTTTTTTNTTTTTTTTTTTTTTTTTTTACAGAACAGACAATTATCCTGCACTTGCAGATTTTCTTTTCTCTTCACCTTTTATAAAAATCTGTTTATGTGGCTGGGCTTTTATTAGGTTTCGTGCTGGAAACTTCGTCACGTATTCAAGTTCAGAAAGAAGATTCAGGTAGTCTCCTGCTGTATGTCACCTGTAGTCTTTAAAAACATGATAACCAAGTAAAATAGTGAACAAAATAAACAACAATAAGCAGAGTATTAAAACAAAGACAAAAAGTGAATATTATAGTGTAACAGAGCTGTTTATACTAGTCTGATGTGAACATGCAGGGCACAAGGCATACCACAAATATTAAGACGACTATTGGCTAAAGGGATAATTTAACTGAATGACCTGGAATCAACCCATGCGACAGCAAGCTGAAGTGTTTTTGGGGAAGATACTGAGCTCTCCACTCTGGATGGGCACAAGCAAAAGAGAATTTCCCTCCAGGGACCAACATAGTTACAAAAAGCTCTTGAGAAATAGCTGTAGCCTCGAGGATCAGCAGCCTATGACAACTGTAATCCGCACAACAAACTAATTGCCACAAAACTTTACACAAGATTCTAAGAATCCCCCCAAAAGGCTCAAATCCTAAGTTATTATGACATTAACTATCATATTGGTTGTAACGGCATGACTTTCCACACAATCATCTGCAGAAGTAAGCATGTCAGACACACATGCTAAGTAAGTAAACTTTATTTATATAGCACCTTTCTAAAACAGACATAAAATGTGCTTTAGAGTACAATCCAAAGACATTGCAACAATTCGAGGACATTAAAATTCAATGACAATGAGACAACATGTTAGACATGTCAGACCAAAAATACCTTAAAAACCCACCATAAAGGGTGTAAATGTTACACGCTAAGAAGTAAACAACCTGAGTGAGTACACAGTACCCTTAGGCAAAAACAAGCTTAAAAAGATGAGCCTTTAGCTTCTTTTTAAAGATGTCCAGTGTCTACTGCTCTTAAGTCCAAAGGCAGGGAGTCCCACAGTTTAGCCATCACCTCAAAAAGCAGAGTCTCCTTTAGTCTTGAGTCTAGAACAAGTAAAGCTGAGCAGGCCTGCTCAGAAGACCTAAGGGACCTACTCATGGCATAAGGCTGTAGAAGCTCGCTGATACAGGAGGTCAGGAGACTGACCGTGTAGAACTCTGTAAGTAAAAACCAGAATCTTGACATGAATTCTAGATTTTATGTGAAGCCAATGCAGGGAAATTAAAAGAGGTGTAGCATGAGACCTTTTTGATGATCTGGTCAAAAGCCTCGCAGCGGTATTCTGAACCACTTGTAGACGATCCAGGTATAAAGAGCTTAGGCTCATGAAGAGTGAGTTACAGTAATCCAGCCAAGAAGAAACAAATGCATGAGCTAAGCTAGGCACAAAGGTATCACCTTGGAAAAATAGCAGGTGAGAACTGATTTGGCCTGGCTTGCCAAGAAAGGAATGAATTACCTCAAGAGGGAGTGTATCCCCATCAAAGCTATGCAGCAAAGCTCTATATGTACACTCATCTTAATAAAGACTCCCCGAAGAGAAGACAACTGTTCTCCATGGGGTTGCAATGATTTGGTCCAGTCCATGCTGCAATGTTTCATCTGCACTCTGTATTTCAAAGGAAAGACAGTCAATAGAATCATCTTCTGCTCCTTTCTTTAAACAAATCAGTCATTATTACTGCTAAAAGTTGACTAGCAAAACATGTTTTTGACTAAAAGCTACTGTTTGGTTCATCGTTTCGTCACGAGCAAACAAATCATAAAGCAGATATTATACGCTTCACATTTCACCTGTCACGCATCTAATGGAGCGATAACTGACAAGGCGATGTTATGTGGCATTTAGTGTGATGGATGTACCTGACGTTTTCCTAGTAAAGGTCCCAGAGATAAACATGCAGTTCATTCTGATAAAAGGATGTCATATCTTTTTTTTCTTTAAATGCATTCTAGCACAACACAAAGTGACAGAACAACAAAAGCAGCACCTGTACAACATAAATTAATTACTCACCACAAACACATCACAAACTACATTCTCAACTAAATATTCAGTTTGATCACCACATTTCTAACATAATCTCAAAAGCAGAGGCTATTTTCATGAAAAAATTAAAACAGAATAATTAATCTTTTTTTCTTATTTAAACCCACTGTATGTTATTTATGAATAATTTGCCACAGTAATACAATTTCCATAGATTATTATTTTTTTTAAAATTATTATTCTTTGCAGAAATTTCCATCGTCTCTACCATTAGGGGGTGCTTCAAGTACCACAGTGGTGCTCACACCACAGCTTGAGAACCACTCCATTAAAATACTATACCAAGTGTTTGAACCAAATATTGCCTGTCCCAGAGTCTCAAGAGTAGAGAGTTGCTACTTATGTATCTGTTTCATATCTTCATTTTTAGCATTAGTCTCTTTTATTTTTATTTTATTTTCTAGACCAAATGATGAACTGGTTAATGCAAAAAATATCATTACTTTTTAACAATTTGCATTGATTTTCTTAATGTAATAGCATTCATAAACATGAACAGTTGCAGTATATATTTATTGGAAAATATCTTTCTTGTAGCCATTGCATTAAATCATACAGCTGTTGTTTTTATTGTGTCCATCCTGTATGTATTATGATAAATGACTTGTTATTGTAAAGAAACATGTTTGCCCTCACAGATGTGTTTACATAAAGTACATGAAGAGTGCAAACATGTTGAAGATGCTTTTGTTTATCATCTCCATAACTCAAATGTGAGCAAACACCTGCACGACATGTGCAAAGACAAACACAAACGCACAAAAACAACTCCTCGCTCCATGTAGCTTCCTCTTTCTCCTTTTCTTTTTTTTTTAAGAAACTTAAAAATGCTAAGAACTGTTTACAGACCAAATATGGGATGAAGACAAATACTTTCTAGTTCTTTTTATGTATACTTTTAATGCCTGTTGATGGGTTACACAATCTATTGATATATTTGTATTGCACACATACTGTACATAGGGATATATGGTAAATGTGACTTGAATCATAAGAAAAATGGAAATGATTGTTGCTTAACCTTGCCCAGACTTTGCAGGATAAAATTCACATCTAGTTTGTCTCTCATATAGTACTGCCTAAGCCACCACACTCAAGGTGATCTGGGATCAAATCATCGCCACAATCACATACGCTCTCACACACACACACAAAACCTATGACAAGTGACTTCCTCAAAGGAGACAGTGATAAACGATGACACCAAAGGATAGAGCTCTTACTCTGGGGAGCCCTGACAACTCAGGGAGGGCTTGACTCAGTGGTTTGCATTCTAAAAAGGTGACAACCCTCCTGTACTATAAACAACGTTGCACAGATATACAGATGCTGCTGCTGCTGCTGCGTATTTTATGCCTTTTAAATGCACTCAGGCTGCATTACTGTATGCAAGACGTAGCGCGGAGAAGGCTGTGGAATTGGTGCTACTTTATAGCGGAATGGGAGATTGACAGCTCTATTTCTCACAGCCTGATGATGCCTTTTCCCATTTCTCAACATTTTAATCCCCGTTTTAATGCACTCTGCCAAATTGGTTCCAGTGAATGCACACCGGTTTGCAGTATGCTGATAAACTGGTACATCATACTAGAATGCTAAGAAATGATAATAGAGAGCATTTCAACCTTGAAAACTGACACTAAAAATACCCATATAAAGCATTTTACAGTCTGCGTAGAAGGCTTGTTTGTATTCTAGGTACAGTAAGAGTCAGGTACAGAGCCAATCTGCCCCCTGCCACTACCTGGGCTTCCTCAAAACAGTTCTCGCCAAGCGATTTACAGGCAATATATGAAATATGGATCCTACCTCGTTGAGGGAGGGAGTGCCAGGGGATTTTGTGCTGTGTATGATACATGTGATTGCTGAGTGGGTGAGAGACAGGGATGATTGCTTATGGGATGGTGTAGAAATGAGAAAGCATCACAACAGTAATATGTTGCCTGTACTTATCTGCAGGCTCATAAACATGCTCAAATATATATGCAAAAATATAAAGGTACATACACATGCTCATATTTACACACATTACTTGTGTATATCTTTAATACTCAGTGTGCTTTATGAAGAGAGAAAATGAAGACAATGTAACCTCTGCATTCCAGTTGACTAGAAACAGCCTGAAATTCACACCTGCTCTAAAAGTCATCACTTCTTTTTGACAAAGATTCCACAAGTTGAGCTCAGTCAGAGGCACTTGTGAAAGGACAACAGCACAGCGTCATTGTGTGTTTGAGTGTGGAGCAGAGTGTCTGTTCAAAATCAGCCCCCACACCACTGTGATCATTCAAAACCTCTACTTTGCTTGTTTTTGACAAAAGCAACACGAAGCAGCAATAAAGCTTGTGAATCTCTCAAACCTGCCACTCAGCCCACGCTTGTCACTCAAAGGCCAGCTTGAAGTTGACTGGCAGCTAATTTGTAGGACAGTACAGTCACCTGCTACCCCTTGTTCCCACGTACTACACACACACACACACACACACACACACACACACACACACACACACACACACACACANCACACACGTAAACAGACACACACACACACACACTCTCTTTGCTCAAAAAGTGATTCTTCTCTTCACTTCCTGTCGCTTCTCTTCTTCACAAACCAAAGTGACAGGGATTGCGATGCTCAGCTGCCTTGGTGCTCTCTCTCTCTGTATGTGTGTGTGCGTGTGTGCGTTCATGCCAGCATATGCAAAACACACCTAATCGGGTTCATATAACAAATGCTAGTGTACAGCAGGTATGCAAACCGTTCTGCCAGGTGCGCCGCCACAACACTGCTGTCGCTGCAAAACTGCCTTCACTACGCAACTCATGATGTGTATCAGAGGTCATCCTCAAAATTTGCTTTTTTTTTTAAAATTTCCATAATGTCAGATTCGGAATTCTTTTTTCTTCATAAAATTTGGTAAATGTTAATTAACACATTAATATTTAATTATCATAAACATCACATCATTAATTATACTATCAACATATTATAACCATTAAATCCTTTTTTTCTATTTAAAAAAACCCTCTTTTACTAGAGAGGAAAACAATGTAACACCAGTGACACAACTGAAATAACTGCATGACAAAAAAGTAAATTTAAAAACAAATTAATAGCTTACAGAATGTGGCGAGAAACTCGTGTGCATTTGAACACTTCTTATTCCTCTGAACTCTGTAATGTAAAAATAAAGTTTTTAATACAGATAACACCAGTGACATCAAATTGAGGGACAGATGCTCTTTTCAAATTATTTATATTCTTAAATTGTTATTTTTCTCAGTTTATTGACATACTTTATTGACTTTGTATGTATGTTTAGCCTGAGGAAATAAAATTAATGAAAAAAAAAATCAGTGTAAATGTCACGATGAGGGAAACACGTCGTTTTTCCACCACACAGCAATTTCAAATAAATTTTGAAAAAGTGCAAAGCAACATAGTGTGAAACTATTTTATCTTATTTAGGAAAATGTTAGGTTATGCAATTCTGTGTGTAATTAGGGGTTTCATTAAAATTAAAAGCTTTTTCATCACTTCAAACATCAAGGGACATGTTTGTCACCACATTTTTGGGTCACATCTCAGGGGAAATGAATGCAATAACCGACTGCGATTTTTCTTTTGCCAGCGTTTGGTATCACAGCACTCTAATAGCTTTTCACCATCTTATGATATGTCTGCTCTAAAATGCACCAGACCCATAATAACCTTGAATCCTAGCGCATTCCAATAATGATATCATGTTTCACCAGCTGGGTGTAAATTAAAAGAAGGACATATTTTATTACCCCAGGGTAGCTGGATATTTGCCGTCCTGCCCTGGTGAGGCTCTGTGCTGATACTGCGGTGGGGTGATAAAATTCAACCGCAGGCCCCTTTGACCACAATCCAGGCTGGCTTCCATCTTTTCTTGGTTTAGGCTACCTGTGCTTCAATTAGAGTTGGCTGAGGGTCGGACAAACCATAGCGGGAAACACTGACATTTCAGACTGGATGATCTCGCTCATGAATATGGAGGACAGTAATTATGGCTGTAAAGGGCTCCTCTCTTCTTCCTCCCATAGGAAGGCAATGATTTTTGGTCACTTACAGGAGATCAAGGTGATATGAATACATGCAGAGGTACTTCTGATGTAAAATGTGTTTACAGCATGTGACACCTTAAATAAAAATCAGCATTCACCTTCCAAACTCAGCAGCAACGCTAATAATATCTGTGATCTTCTAGGCCTCATTTTTCTTATGAAAGTCTTTGTGGCTGGTCAAAGTCACATACAGAGACCAGTGTGATCACTTTTGTCTTCATTTTGTTTAAACCAAACACCAGTCAGGGACAATAACGTGCAACCATTTCATGCAGAAATCAAAATAAATGCTACTGTTTGTTGCGTTTGTGCATCCAGTGATACTTTATTGCATCACTGGATGTGTCTTTGCCTCTCTGAATCTCTGCCACCAGCATTTGCATGAAGCTTTAGCTGTCAATGATTGTCTGTCTCTTCCTGTTTTGTCCCTGCATGAAGGAGAATCCTGTTTTATATGTTTCATATTTTTGTCCTTTTTCCAGACACTTAATTTTGCCACATAATTAACACAGAACTATAATGGGGTCAGCTATTTATGATATTATCCAACTGCAATCTTCCAAACTTTGGGATCTTGACCTAAATCTATTAAATTAGTTAAAATTCTAATTTAAATTATGTTAGTCTGAACAGTGTGTTTCTGCATAACTGAGTTTCATTGTTGGTCAAAGTGAAAATAAATTCAATAGGGCAAACTAAGTGGATGCCGCAGAAAAGACAACTAAAGCACAGAGACATTTGCTGTCTAACAGCATTCCTCAGTCCAAGCAGTTTGCTTGAAAATAAACAGATCAATGGAAGCTGTAATCCTGCATCTAGCAGTTTCAGATGATGTCCAATTTGTGGCTCAGGGCAGCTACAAGAAACACACATCATCATCAATGGACAACACAGAAATCTAGTTTAACAAATTCCTGACCCTATGCAAGATACATGGAAGCAAAGAAAAAGCAGCGTCAATATTTCAGCTGTTTCTAATGGAGGAACTAAGCATTGCTAAAATAACTTTTTTTTTTCAAGCTCCACCAAAGCTAAGTGCAATCCCTGATGGGCCTCGAGAAGGCAATCAAGCCTGAGCAGAACATCTGCCCCAACGTCTCGTAACATTGTGCATGCTGACGACAGCTTTAGGCTTTTAAGAAGACATTGGCTTCCCATATACTCGCATGTAACCATGTCTCACACCTCGATTAAGCCGTGCTCAGGCATTCTTTTTGCCTTTCAGAGGAGGAAGAATAACTGCCTGTCCTTATGTAAATTAAATTAAGATGAATTTTAGAAAATTATGCAAGGAGAATCAAGGGTATAAGAAGCCATCATCTTTTCTGTAACTAGCAATGTGGGAAATAAAATATATATTTAGTTTATGGATTTTTTTTCCTCTGATTTTTATTTTCAGTAATGTGTAGCAAACTGTTCAATGCCAATATTTGTGATATCAGAATGAACAAATACCTGCACTCTACTTATAGATCAGTCCCAACGTGACAGTAATGATGACGACGATGATGAAGAAGACAGATAGAGATAGATAATGCAAAATAATCAATAAAAAGAAAACACACCTAAGAGAGCTACAAAAAAAACCTCAATAAAAATAGTCTCAAACCACAAATTGCTTTCATTAACCTAAATTCTAAAGTAAGTTTCAAAAAGTACCTTTCTTTTTTCGCAATGGGGTAGTTGAATATTCAAAGAATAATTATCATGGAAATATATATCACTTGATCTCATCTCATGTAAGAGCAGCTTCATGCTTCGTTAGATCGCTAACAGGATTCCACCTCATGTTTGGACTCTATGTTCACAGGTTTCCTAATCTCGAATAATCCCCAGGATAGTACCCGTGTGCTAAAATAAGGGGGGTTATTGTAATTTCACACCACTGGTGAGTGCTTCATCAAATTAACTGCATTTTTCCCCCCACTTTCCACCCCTGATTTGCACATATTTCTGAAAATGGAAATCCAGGCATCCATCCGTGAAAACATGCGCGACTGTGAACAACTGTGAGATGTAACAGTGAGTGCAGATGCAAAGTCAGAGGGGAGGCAGGCCAGAGAAAAGCACGAGATGAAAGAGAAACAGAGAAACACAAGCTGAATGATTCAGCTTAAAGAAATTACAGATGGCTATACTAATCAGGAGGTTTTTTCTGTCAAGGTAGCATCTATTTTTCCCCATCCCAGCACATATTTACATCCATATAAAAGAGCAATGAGACGAGTGCCGCTTTCCTACTTAATTATCTCTCTAATGGAGGAAGAGAATGGCATTTAATTACTCAGCCCCCGATTTAGACTCATGGCATGCAAGAGGTAAATGGATTTAATGTTGCGAGGATAAATGGAGCTACTGTGATGATATGCAGATGTTTGCACATGTGCAGCAGGCGTAACAAACTACCACGCAGCACTTGATACGGCCTTACGGTCTGTCATCTAAATCTGCTCAGTGCTGTGAGGAGTTATCACATGCTGTTTAAAGCCCAAGTAGAAACTGTAAAAGATGATTCTTGTGCGTGTTACAGCGTGACTGTCTGTTTGAACGTCCAAGCAGATGAGACCCACGAAAGAGATCCAGAGAATTTCAGTCTGAGGCGGAGACATGAGACTTTTAGCCCTGCTATTACATCAAAGCTTGACAAACCTGAGTCATTTGAAGGTTTCAGCCATTTACATTCCAACAAGTCATCATTCGCCACTTTTCTCTGCTGTTTGCACAAATCAGCCCGAGTCCTAAAGTCAGTGATTGGCTATGCCATATAATCTACAAAATAAACCAATGTAGTTGGATAAAATGCAGCAATTCAAGGAGCCATGCAGGCTAATAACAGCTCAGCCTTACATCATTCCACCAGGGCTCCAGACTCTGCAACACATAATTTTCCATTGGTGAGCAATTTTGGTTAGATGAATTTGAAAAACTGAACAACAGATGAATGTGGAACCGGAAGTCGCTAAGTAGGAAGTAAGTAAGTAGGAATGGCTCTGACAAGTAAAAATGAAAGCCAGAAATGATTGGAGTTCAAGCCAAGAAATACAGTTAAAGTTATTAATTAAACTTTTTCAAAAGTTTGACCTACCTAACAACTTCCCTTGAGATCCAATGACTGCTAGAGATATCAACCTGACTATCCCAACTCTTGTATTTGGCTGGAAGAAATAAAAATAAAACTTTGAATCTAAGGGCTTTCAATCTTTAGAAATAAATTATGAGAAAGCAGAATGCCTGATTCCAGTAAAAGCCGTAGCTAGTATCAGGTTTGAGATGATTTAGAGACTTAAAGACAATGTCAAAGAAATGAGTGGCTATATAAATCTGTATCCCTCTGTACCAACCAGAAGATTCTTTTTTTTTTTTTTTTTTTTTTTTTACACTGACTCATAATGAGAAAAAAAAGATACTCAAGGTCTTTCAAGCTCTGAGACGTATAAGATGAATTTAACAATCGTTAAGGAAAAAACTGCATGACTTCTACACCTCTGTCATAAAAGAATTAATTAATCTTTTATGTTTTTCTCCTCAGTGTATCATTGTCGCCTTATGATTAATTCTATTCCCCTGGAGTATATACAGCTGTGTGTGCATGAACACACTTTTCTATACAATTTTGTTAATTTGTATTAGTCATTGTCATTATTTCATCATTATTACCATTGTTATGAAAGCTTTACCAATTACTTGCCATGCCAATGCAGTTATTCTGATTCTAATAGAGACACAGAAAGACTGTCAGAGAGAGAAATTTTTATGTTACAGAGCAAGACAGACTACGATGGCGGGGCAGAAACTGAGAATTAGATAAACTAAAATACAGAGTGAGCCATCATTCCATTCTTTCTTTGAGACTGAATGACAACACAGCAAAGCTGGCCGTCCAGAGAAAGAGACACTTTCTGCTAAACTGCAACATCTGCAAAACCTACATTTCCTTTTTCCCCTTCTTTTTACAAGCCTTTGAATCATTATTACAACTTGCTTTTGCAATACCCTATGTACTTATGGTCATAAAAAATAAAGCATATTAAAATCTTTAAAAACGAGGAGGGATTGGAGGCAAAATGGGGACACCCACTTCACCTTAAGTGCCTTTTCGCTCCCTTTCTGCCAAAGGGCACCATCATAGATTTTAAATCTGTCCAATGCATTAATTCACAGTAATCTGTCTTCAAAATGAGGCTGAAATACTATAAGCAACACAGCCCTGTCAGCAGCAGGGAGCTGGCTCATTGCCACTCCCTGTGCCTCTGCTTAAATCTGGTTACGCTCCTTCCTCTTGCAGACTAACAAATATATAAAGGCATGTGCAAGACGACACATTCAGTACTCTATATATGAAGACATGCCTGTGATTGTTCATACCCAAAAGCACATGTACCACATCCAGTGGCAAGGGATTAGTGTACATCAGCAGAAAAGGAGACCAACAGACCCTAAATAGCCCAAGCTATACCCTTCAAGCAGATGTAGCATCAGGCTACTGAAGTGTAATAAGAAGCCTCGGTCTGCCTCAAGGTCAATTCATCAGAGAAGTTCTCACGCCTGAATTATACATGACAGCTTCTGTAAACCATAAACGTTGAATATCACGTTTGCACACAAGAAATGACACAGAGAAAAGATGGAGGGAGGGAGGGAGAGAGAGAGAGAGGGAGAGAGAGAGAGAGAATAGTGGCTGAGCAACCTGCCACTTACAATAAAATGTCTGCAGGGTGAAGCATTTTGTGCCAAAACAGATGGATTTACAGTATAAATAAAAGGAGAGTTCATGCACAAATGCACAACGCATATCCACATACTGCCAGACATGAATACTATCCAGCTTAAACGAACATCAACTGTAACCAGCTCTAACCAACTGTAGTATGTTTTAATCTACATTTAGCAATCTACATTTAGCATTTCTTACAATTCAATGCATTGCCGTCAATTTTACAAGACATGGCAGGGAAAATAAGGTGATTGAAGCTGATCTTATTCACATCTGTTGCTCAAGATGGAGCCTTCAGCTGTTAAGTTCCAGTGTCAGGCTCTTGCTGTGAACACAAACGAGCAAATCAATACCATATCGAGTGAGGTCAGCTTCCTTGAACTCTCGCTCTTTCTCTGCTTCGCTTGCTCGCTTTCCCTTTGTGTCTCTCTCTGCGTCTCTTACTCTTTAATTTCTATAGAGATAGCTGGTGAAGCAAAGCCTGCCAGAGGTGTGTATCTCTAAACGCACAGCAGCTACAGTATAGTGATATAATAAATACTACGTTATTACTACATTAATACACAAATATGCAGAATGTTATATCTTTATAGAGAGTTTTATACTGCGTTGAACTAATTAAACACAACATTAAAGAAAAATAAACTCCTCTGGACCCCAAGCACTTTCTGGGCGGTTTTTGCTCCTGTCACATTTTTACTCACTGTGGCTCATTTTTCACTGTACCTGCAAGTCCTGCACCTCTATAGAAGCAGCACAATCATGGCTATATGTAGGAAGAACTCAAAAATGTCTTTTCTGCAGTATAACACAGTTATAATGTCATAAATCATAAAAAAAGAAAAACACGTAAGTTGAATTTCTTTGATAATTTATTTTAAAAAATTGAAAAAAGATATAATCTATATATACAACATTTTTCCAAGTGCCCACAAGTGTTACCAATACTGGAAAAATAAAATTAAAAAATTAAAAAAAAAAAAGGGACTATACATACTGAACTATTTACATTTTTACAACCTATAATCTATTACAATCAATAGGCCCAGTGTGCCTGTGCAGTCTGCATTCAGCCAGTGACTCACTGAATTGTTGTCACATGACTATTAAAGAGCACAGAGGCACTCCAGGCTTGCTAGTTGCAGCGAAAAACACAGAATTTGTTGCTTTTTACAGAATTTGGATTGTACAAAGGGTTTATTTTTTAGCAAATTTTTAAATGAGACATTTATAATAAAGTGATTTTGAGGAAATATCACTATTCTAAGCTTAGATTTGGTTACGTTTCCTTATGGAAGTGTTATGTGCACATGGTTAGTTCAAGGACTGTCGGAAATTTGAAAACCCAATGATAATTTTGATTTTTAAAGTTTCTGGCTATGACAAATGGTGTAATTTTGGCGATTGTTTAAAGAAAACATGCCTTTCAAACCCGCCGGCGGGTTTATGCTGAGTTTTGGCATTAACAGTTCTGTTTCTCAGTATTTCTGACCATTTCGTATGGTCTTGAGTCACAGCTCTAAACCAGGACAATTCTGGTGAAGATTAAAGCGAAATGCACCGCCACTGAGGCTGCCACACCGTGTAGCTGATCAACTATCGATTTCCACTTGGGGGTACAAACGGTATAGAGCAGAGCGATGGCAGAGAGGACAGGGCCTGACAGCAAGCGAGGCTCAAATTAAAGATTTCCCGTCCATGAAATGAAAAAGCTCCAACAGGGCCAATAAAGTGGTCAGCTAAACTAACACAGACAAACACTGGATACTTACACTCCTCTCACATATAAAACACACTGTTCACTAGAATGCGCACTTGAACTTTCCTGAGCCTCCTTCCCCACACACCCTTACCTCCTACAATGCATCCTTGTGCAGTTGACAGGAGGAGTTATGTCACTCGTGTGTGTGTGTGTGTGTGTGTGTGTGTGTGTGTGTGTGTGTGTGTGTGTGGGGTATAACACTGACAATGATGACATCATCCTTGCCCCTCTTTTGTTAGGAAACCACAGCACCTTGTCTCATAAATAAAGGCAAGGCTCCATTAAGACCAATGACTGTATCCATCCTCCTCTGTCTCTCATTATAAGCCCATCTGCATCCATCGACACACACATCCCTCCTGGCAAGGCCACACAGGGCCCCGTCAGAGGCAGGGAAGCCAGCAACGCTTCATCGCCGGAGCNCCTGGCAAGGCCACACAGGGCCCCGTCAGAGGCAGGGAAGCCAGCAACGCTTCATCGCCGGAGCCCGAAAATACAGCCTGTCTTGCCTTGATGAGGTCATAAAGATAGTGCCAGCGTGTGCACTGACACGCTGATGCAGGCAGACACGCACCTCAGGAATTCAACGGTGCTAATGTTTTGTCTGGGGAGATACAGGTAGAGGGAAAGAGGTTACTAGATTGGGATGTACTGTAGGTACACAAGCATGAACGCAATACACACACTAAGAGGAACAGAAACTCTCAGTCTATTTACACTCATTTTTTTTAGCCAGCTTTTCTGCCCAGTCTCTCTGGTTGAAGTGTAAAGCAGTGTCTCTTCAACTGGAAAATGGCCTCTGTTCCACCTACACACAGAGCATTACAAGGCTAAGGAAAAAAACCCGCCTTCCTGCCTGGCTCCCTGCCTGTCGGCTCGCTGTTCATCTTTCTGTGCAAGCCTAGCGCTCAATCATTAATGAGGCTGGGTCCTCTATTACCTATGAAAGGACTGGCCAATGGAGTGCAATCACCATTAGACTGCACAAGAAGCATTAGTGAGAACTGCATATTAAAAACACCTGGTAGCGGCATAGAGAACACAAGAAAGTTCACATTAAACATTGATAGAGATGGACAGTCATAATGTGTTTGTGCTTGATAGTTCAAATTGTGAACTTGCTTACTTCATGAGCTCCGTGTTTTGTCTGTGCGTGACAACTGACAGACAAGCATAAAGTGATGCTGTGTAGCCTAAGGATATTTCCATTCATCAATCCTCTGTATTGTCTGTATCTCCTGCCTGCCATTGCTTAATATGTATTTTATGAAGGATGTGTCCCTACTACACACACATACGCTTTCTGTCTGCAGTTTTCTTTGACATTAGACCTTTGTTTCTCTCTTGTCTACTCCCTTCTCCTTCATGCCAGGCTCTGGGCACTTAAAGACAATGATGCTAAAGCATTGCCAGAGGCAACCAGAGAGTAAGAGCTCATTTTGTCTCCATCTCAGCAACCTTCTCGCTCTTCTAACAGTCTGAAAATCAAAACCATGCCATTCTGTTGGAAATCAAAAAAAAAAAAAAAAANAAAAAAAAAAAAAAAAGAAAGAAAGAAAGAAAGAATGGAGGAACATGAATCACTCATCTGTGAATTTCAATCTGCAAAGGCAGACTAGGTGTGTGTAAAGTAATGCATACACTGTAAAAAGTGACAAGTTGATCTTACTTTAAAAAAAAATCTAGGAAACCAATTGCCTTGAAAAAGATAAGTTAATATAACTATTAGTCCTAAGTTATGTTTACTTTATGTCTACTTGAGCTTCAACATAACCTAAGACTAATAGCTATATTTACTTACCTTTTTCAAGGCAATCTGTTTCCTAGATTTTTTTTAAGTAAGATCAACTTGTCACATTTTACAGTGCAGTTCNTCAAGGCAATCTGTTTCCTAGATTTTTTTTAAGTAAGATCAACTTGTCACATTTTACAGTGCAGTTCAGTCAAAATGAAAATAAAATTAGACAGGCTGGAGCTTTGCTTATCTGTCACTAAACACATTCATGGACCCATAGAAAAATTTGAGCAGGTATAAATAATTAACCTCAATCCCGGCTCCAAATCTTACCTTCACCATTTGGAGTAGGCAGAGTGCAAAATGCCTTTATTCTAGGAGATATGTGTGTGTGTTTAGGTGTGGTAGGGAGTGGATGGCGTGATGGGAGAGTGTTATGTAGGAAACTAGGATCAGCTCTGCTCATTGCTGAGCTCTTGGTAGGACTTCCTGAGCTTCCTTCTCTCATATTACTGGATCTGAAGCAACGCTTAGCCCTCTGTGTGAACTCTTCAATTCAGTGAGGAATGAGCGAGCGAGCGGGGCAGGCAGGCATCGCCCCCCCTGAGCTCCAGCTGTAGCCTTAAGATAGGCTCTTTTCTGAGCATAAACACGCAAGGTCAACGGAATGGAGGGAAACTGCACTTCACTGATAAAGTGCTACCCTGACTGAACCTCGAACCTTTTTATGTCCTCTCCCTTGTTCCTCTCCTATTCTTTCTTTGTTTAGACTCTTTGGCCCGCTCTTCACCTCTCTCCTATATGAGGATGAGTTAAAACCCGGTTGCCATGTTGGTCAGTTCAGTTTAACAGCTCGTAAAGGTTTAGAAAGTACAAACTAAGTTTATGTTTGAATTGATAACAGAAGAACAACACGTTCTAAGAGCAGGTGTTACTTGTGAGAGGCTTTGCAGAGGCTTATTAGGCAGTGATGGAATAGATGCATCTGGATACAGGAGAATCATGCTGTCAGAAGTGCACCCAGATGGACTGAAAAGCAATTTTAGGTGCCGGATTAATTATGAGTTGTTACTCTTTTGCTACATTACTGCAGTGCATGATATGGAAATGAAAGCACACACAAAGGCAAAAAACAAGTTTTAAATGTAAAAACCATGTGTTCCTGGCATATCAATATTTCAACACCAACGCTACATCTCTTTGAAGACTAAATAACAGGGCTTTAGAGGCAGGCCAAAGAGATACAGAGTGTGAGGATGGAGCGGCTTGTACAGTACAGTGTCAGTACAAGCAGAAATGATAGGCTGCACCGCCCCCTGAAAATGACAAATCCCCTGCTATCAGCAAACACTTTTTTCCTATTAATATGGAAATCATACACATATGATTCTAAGAGATTTTACGATAGCTATACAGCAGTCATAGTGACAGTATCAGAGGTTGCTAAGGTGGTAAATAGATATAGTGTGTTTTGAAAACCAGAGGTGATGCTAGCTGTAGTGCACAAAATTGTACATTACTTTAACAAAATTCTATTCAAACTGTCCTTTGAACTAGTTTTATGCATGTCCACCAGCTTTCAAAAATACGCATTGCAGCGTGTTTAGGTGAGAGACGGTTCCCTTATACATTTACACTTTTATACATGGCTAAAATCAGAGTTACGATACTTGAACTACTGCACCAGCATCTGATCTGGAGATGAAAGGGAGATTCCACATTGAGTGTCCTTGACACTGGTGCACCAAACCTCTAGGAAGAAATAAAGCTGTCCAAACTGCCAGGAGGATGAAGACCAATGCTATATTGAATGAGTCCCTGTGCTGCATAGTGCTGCTCAGGTAGTGAGCAGTAAAGGCTCTACACTCAATAAGTGGCCCACCAGGTGAAGCCTTTTCATCTAGAGTGAAAAGAAGCAGGGGTTTTATGGTTGAAACAAGGGCTGAAAAATGATAATGACGAACTGTGGGGCGAATGTAAAGTCAAATCAAAAACACTAAATGTGGGTTGCAGATCTAGTGAACGAAATACAAGATGTAAGCAGACAATTTCCAAATCATTGATATTAGAAAATGGCTCAAAATGCTCCACAATTCATCCTTCATAACATTGCATAATGATGATAATTTAAGAGCTAAAGCAACGCCACGGGCGAAAATGACCCTGCCTAGTCCCAACCTGACCAACAATGTTTTTTTTGCTATTTCATATGAACGTTAGGTTGAATGTTTCTAGTCTTCAAATCACGTCAAAGACATTTCCCTGAAAAAAAAACAAAAAAACAAACAAAAAAAACATCACTCACTAAGCCCTTGCTGATCACGTCCTCGCTACTGCAACTCTATGCTTTCGTGGTGTGGAAGTCATTAAAAGAAAAGACCTCCAATCATATAGAGGATATGTAAAGCTGTTTCTGAGAGAGATACTGGCCTGTTCTGTCTTGTATGAATGAAACTTTCATATTTTAATAAGATCAGTATGGTGCACAAATACATTATATAATCTGAACATGATTCTTTGCAGTGCCTTCCGTAAATAAAGCTGCTATAGAAGAGTGAGCTATGATAATGACTGCTTCTTCATATGCCATTTTATCCAAAGCACTTTACAGGGCCTTAAATCTGCATACATAAAGTGGATATTTACTCTGGCTGCGGTTAGAGCCAAGACCTAATTCAGGCATAGAGCGTTTAAATAACCGATGTACTATGGTACATATAATTACTTCTGTCATAATGAATAAAACTCCTTCATAGTATAAATTCTGCCTCTAAAATGCTTCTCTTGCAAAGGTTTAGGAAAATAAATTCCATTTATCTTGTGAAAGTTAAAAATGTTTGTTTAGGGCACAGGAGGAAAGGGAGAGAGGAGAAAGAGAGAGAGAGAGCAGCAACGGTAACAAAAATGAGAAGAGGAGACTTTGATTGTTGCTGAAGTTCGGCCCCAGCATGCATTGTAATCACAGCCCCCTTTTTACTGTGGTTGAACAAAATCAATCCCTGAGATTTGTGTGCCCGCCAGACTTCTAATAAGAGCAGCCAGCTGGAAAATAGGTCCACCGTCACCCCACAACACCTGGCCAGCCACAATATCGCATGGGTGCTTCCTTTGGAAAGCCACAGTCCCCCCACACCCCCCACACACACACACACGTACACGCACACACATGCACACATATGAAAGTCAGGAAGGGCGACCTTTAGCTTTGCAATCTCATTGCTGATGATTTGGAGGCTTAAAGACTTGTGATTGTAAGAGACAGACAAAGGGAAGGGGACCAAAGCAGGTTTTGCTATGGTGAAAATCTCTATAGAACCACAAATGAATGAGATACCAGCTGAAACTTGGTGGAGACTAATATTGCACTCACAGACAATTGAATTGTATATAAAATTCGGACAGACAGCCATGTCTGTTCGAATTTTATATACAATATAAAATTAGACGGATCAGTATGTTGAATCTTTTTTTTTTTTTTTTTTTTGTTATTGCTGTCTTAGGAGCAACAAAGATATATTCTTATTCCTAATAAGACTGACAAGTGCTGGGGATGTTGATTCGGGGTAAAACTTGCTCAGTTACACATAATACTTTATCATGCTGGGGGAAAATCAGTATGTGAATCTATGTGAATGTAGAACGAGTGAAAGCAAGAGCTATATCATACTTAAGACCTTGTCAAGTCTTTGTTTTTACTGATATGCCGTTATACTCCCCTCCTGACATGGGATCTCTCATCACCTGTGGTACACGTCTTATAATCCAACCTCAAACTGGCGAAGTGTGAGCTCAGCTGATTACACGTTTCTTCATGTCTGTCTGGTTGACCAAAATATGCACTAGCTGAAAACCACACCGCTGTAGTGCCGCCACACTTGTTGGCTTTTGTCCATCCAAATCAAATTGTTTGTGTCAGAGACAGCAAGCCTGCCGTCCAAACAGCATGTCAGATTTTCCTAATGGCTCTTTGTAATGGAAACAAATGCCATTGATCAACACCACCATCCACTTTCAAAGCCCATCCAAGAGGCTGCCTCAGTCAAATGGGATATTAAATGACTGGCTACAGCACAGAATGTTATGTGCAAATAAGTCCTTTCAGCATTCGCTAGCTAGAATTAGCTTTGAGGAAAGAGTGGTTGTGTGCGATTTTTCCAGTTGGTTGGCTGTTAATGTCTTTTCTTTTATATCCAGTCTGAATTTATGTGAACTGATTATAATGATGGTGATGATTGCATATATTTTTTTTATTTCACCAAATTGGTGGGTAGTCAGTTAATTTAGGGGTTAAGTGCCAGGTCCTATCATAACAGTTTGGCTGATCTTCGATCCCTCGCTCTCTTGATTTGTGTTTCTCTTTATCCTCAGCCAAGGTGCAGAGGCGCTATCCATTTGCCCGTCTGACTGTAGCCAAGGGACTGCAATATCTGGCTTACAATATAATGCATCGCCAGTTCCATCAGAGCCCACAATGCAGAACACTACCCATAACCCAAGCACCTGCCTCCCTGCATGGCACAGAGGCATGGAGGGGGATTCTGAGATGGAATGAGAGAGACATCGAGAGACAGAGATAGAAACAAACAATTATAACTCGTGAAGCATGTGCTCGTCATCCTCGAGTGCAGCTTGAGGTGATTTTAGTTTTGTATTGTTAAAACGAGATAGATAATAAATGAAAGAATTTATAAAGAAATGGAGGATTCCTGCCTCTTTCAAGCACATCAAAGAGCACATTTCTCTTGAACAGCAGGGGGGTGAAATCACAAGGCAGACTCAACTCTGGTTCCCTTTCATGAATTCTCCCCTAACACAGCCGATTTAATGAAGTCAAATTACAGTGGCGCTTCAGAGGGAAAAGTGTGACCAAAATGTAATTTATTACTGAATAACAGAAGCAAGTGATTGAAGAATGTTTTTATCTTTAATGCCAGCTACTTACCAATGAAGCTCTAAATGCTATATTATGACTATTATTATGTACAAAATACTCTTTACTCCTCCCCAACTATTCTCTTCCACAGCATTTTCTAGTTCTGTGGAAATTGCACAGTCAAAAATACCTAGTGTGTCTTTATTTTGTTCCAAATATAATGTCCTCCATTTGGAAAAAGTGATACTCTCTGGACTTTGTGTACCTTTGCAAAAAACAAGTTAACCGTCAAGATATATGTTCTGACGTGTCCAGGGAAAACATGTGTAGCCTAATTTGCAGCACGGTGAGGTGACACATGGATGTGAGTGGGAAGGGAGAGCTGTTGTGGCCTGTGGCACGACTCCCTCCCTCTAGCTCAGTCATTTCTGTCTCTCGTGATCTCTCTCAAGCTTTTTTCCTGTCCCCTTTAACTCCGTAACCTTCTCTGCCCCCTCAACCATTCCCTTCTGATTCCTTACTTCCATCCCTACTCTTCCTCTCTGACTGAGGCAGGAACAAGATCCTGTGAAGTGGTGATGGCGATAATGACGGTGATGAATACCCATGGAGATGAGACCAGTCAAGACCATGAGACCCCTGCCTTTGGGACGCAGAGGAGATGAATACCTGAGCTAAGGACACAATCTAGTGGCTGTGCCTCTAGGAGCATAAAATCTCCCTACGCATTATTTAAATATAGAGTAATATAATCGGAGTCATAAAGACCTCTAAGAAACCTGTAATGAATTGAAGGAAAATAAATGGCCTTGCTTTCACTTTTACCATCACTGTCACAGCTGATATTGTGAGATAAACTTTCATACATATACAATGAACTGTTTATAAGATGGAAAAGCTGTGAATCACTGTAGGTTCCAGGGCTCTTTATGTACTGCAAAGTCAAGTCGCTACACTAATTCTACTGTATGCTGCATGTCTCTGTCATATGGATCAGTTCTCCAATATCCCTTTTTTTTTTTTTTTGAGCTGATTGAGTTTTTGTACTTATGCAGTTTATATAGAATATCCTTTAAAAGAAACAACAATAACTCAAAATACATTTACTGAGGTCAATTACCTCTGTCCAGAGCTCTACATCAAGGCCCAAACCTGGTTTGAAACCTGAGTTTGGGCCTTGATGTGCCTAATTTTCACAGGTACACCTTGACTGGGTTGGTTTTAGGCTTGATTATATTTTATTTGTGATAACAGATTTTGACAAGCAGGTGAGTGTTCCTGTTATGTGATCAAGTTTAGAAGTATGCTTCTCGCAATCACACCATGCAAATGGCTGAAACATACAGGGTTTGTTGTATAGTCATTTGGGATCTTCCTGTGCTAGCTAGACTAGCTCACAGTTTGCTCAGCATTCTATCAAGCATTAACGTCAAACTGAACTTCAGTGACTGGGGCTTACAGTTAACCCTCCTATTATGTTGCAGGTCAATTTGGCCCATTTTTCACTTCTGAGTTCTATGAAATACCACTTAACCTCTGATTATCTCCCTGAAATTTAATGATTTTTCCTCATCTAGGGTCATGACCTTACTTGCAAAATTTGGATACTCTGATGTTGCATAATGTCTGAACCAATTTTGTACACAAAGGTGATGCTGCAGGTAATTTTGACCTGTTCATGTGCAAAGGTAGTTGCACAGATCCAAAATAAACATGTGTTTTATGTATATTGCTGTTTTATCTGGTTCTGGCTGTATAATTGTAAATATATAAGGGTAAAAAGGAGCTTTGCCGTGCTTCTTCTCAGAACTGTATCAGACTTTCTTAGACAAGCACCAAAAATGAGCTCCAAAAGATTTACAGTTGAAGAAGTCCTATCACAGCTTTTTGACTGTGAAATGACTTATGAAATGACAATGAATGAAACTGACTATGAAATAGAAGAACAGGTTTCAGAGACCGAGGGTATTTCACAGACAGAGGACAATGAAGTGAATGATCCAGATTGTGGATTTTCCTTCGCTGAAGAGGATTCTGAGGATGAGTCTGCCACAGCGTCCCCTCCACAAGATGGAAACAATGGAAGACAGCAGCCATCTTCAGGAGCAGCAGGGCCATGGAAATCCAAATATGGTAATATAGAATGGTCACCTTCACCACAACAAAGTCAAGGCAGACTGTTAGCTTCCAATGTCATCAAAATGGTTCCGGGGTTACACAATTTGTTGCCACTCATGACATAAAATCAGCATTTGAGCTTTTTATACTACAACCAATTCAGAAAATATACTGGACATGACCAATTTGGAAGGAAGCTGTGTGTTTCAAGAGAAATGGAAGCCACTGGATCAGATTGACTTGAATGTATAGATTGGATTTCTGATATTACCTGGGAATACAAGTCAAATGGAGAAGCAATTGCCAGTTTATGGGATGAAGAGATGGAAATCCAATATTTCGGCTAACAATGTCTTTGGAAGAATTCCACATAATTTCTCAGGTGACTTGCTTTGATAATCATGATACTAGACCTAGTATCGGTGTGAAAGAGACAAACTAGCTGCAAGTTTTGCTGTTTTGAGCTGATTCTTTACATGTTTGAGTGTATTTAAACTGTGTGGGTCAGTTTGACCTGCAATATAATGGATGTCATTTTTTTTCAACACAAAGGGTTAAACAGACAAGGAAATCGATAAAACCATCTACAGTAAATGCCATTCAGTTCCTCCACAACACTTACTGAGAGCATCATGTTGAATGACAAGAAAGTATACTAGTAGCATTTATTTTTATTTATGTGACATTTATTTTATCAGGTAAAATCTCATTGAGATAAAAAAAAAAAAAAATCTCTTTTTCAAGAGCGACCTGGCCAACACAGCAGCATGAAAAAAATAATAACAACCACAATAAATACAACATAACAGCCACAATAAATACCACACAATTTCAAATTTCAACAACAATACATTGCAATCAAACCATACGTTCAGCAATAAACAGCACTCAAAACAAGGGGTTTCTCCAGAAAACAGCCCACAGCTTTCCCGTGTTCATCCTGACAGATCTAAAAACAAAGACACTGGCCAATGGTGCCAATTTCCTGTTTTTTTTTATACTGACTTGAATTCCCCATAGCATAGCATAGCATAGCATAGCATAGTAGTTGGCTGCCATTTGCATTGCGTTATTAGCACATAAGAATAGCTTTTTGGCTGTTTTAGGTTATTTTGTGCGTCTTATCCTGTATCTTATTAATTTAAATCCAACATAAAGCTGGGGGGGGTTCAGGTCCCAATGATCATGGTAATGACGGATTCAGGTCGGTTCTGAAAGATAAGGGTACCTCTTGGGTTTAAGACTCACTTTCATGGCTAAAGCACAGACTTCAAAATAAACAAAGCTGCCTTCTGAACAACCTACATAGGATCTCCCACCTCTTTTCTAGTTTTTATCTGGTTCCAAATATGGCGAGAGAGGGCAGCATTCATCACTTGCCAGCGGCACATCCTAATGAAGCCATCGTTTGTCTGCCTAATGGCACCTGGGCTCCATCTGTCATTGGCAACCAGTGCAGAGACATGCAACATTCACCTTGCCAGCTCTCATTGATGACAGAAAGGGGCTTATGTGCGACCTTACCCTGTGTGTGTCTGTTTTTGCATGCTGTGAAATCCCTGTAGCAACACTACCGTGGAACATGGCCTCTTGCACACGGCCAGCTGATTGTTTTGGCCATGCGAAAGTGTATCCCTGCCTCCATGCCGCATTCCTCTATGTGGCTCGGACAGGGAGTGTGACATATGTCTGTGTTGTCAGGAATGTGAGGTGGGTGTGCATCTTTGTGGCTCGACAGCTGGAGCCGGGCTCAGCAGCCTCTCTTAGGGGAGTACTTCACGGCTCTTGCTTCTNCGACAGCTGGAGCCGGGCTCAGCAGCCTCTCTTAGGGGAGTACTTCACGGCTCTTGCTTCTACTACACTGCTATGGCCTGAAGGCTGGTTTGACAACAGTTAACCTTGGATTTATCTAGCCCAGTGCATGTTACTCACAAGCATAGAAATACACATACACACCGACAAAAACAAAAAAAAAAACACTTACAGTACATGTTCAAAGCCCCATGGCGCTAGAAACATGCATGCATGCAAACACACTTCAAAGCAATAGGCTACTCTCTAAGTTATGCACAGATGTGAGCAAACACATAGTACATGTACACAAATACTGCAAGACAAAAAAGAACTCACTTTCCTTACTTATATGCACATAAGTTATCATCTAATAACAACAAAGGTGACTAAACATATCCACTTTTTAGATTGGTGTTTTTACTATATGATGCTAAACAAAATCCTACTCATGTATTTTAGCCTAAAATCCTTTTTCCCATTCATTGTCCCAGTTTGCCATCATTTAGCCAGGCTCGTCTGTGTGTCTTCACAGCAGGGGGTGGACGGGGAGGGNCCCAGTTTGCCATCATTTAGCCAGGCTCGTCTGTGTGTCTTCACAGCAGGGGGTGGACGGGGAGGGGGAGCCATTACATTACTTTGCAATGCTACATCTGTTTAGCCAACCCTGCAAATTAAAGCACCTCCAAGAGGAGTCATCCCTCAACACACTCAATTAAAATTACTCTGCCTTGCGCACAGATACTAATGCTTCCCAGGCCACTTTTTACTTTTAAGGTGCAGCAGAGAAGTACTGAGATGAAATATAAAATAGATAGGCATGGAGAAGAGAGCGTTGTGGAAGTAAGTAAATTGCTGCTCTATTATTTTTGCTTGATTGATGGGATGTTTGGCTCTGCAAGTCTGTATGTGCAACAGTGCACAGGCATGTGTAATATATGTGTGTCCTCACATATGGTGCAAAAACTGAAAATATGTATTTATGCAGTGTTGTGTGTGCACTCTCATGCATGCTTATTCTTGGAATCTGTACTCAACCTTTGGGCTTCGGCCATGATACTCTGAAAAACCTGATGCATGAAGTTGTCTGCGCACAATTTCTAACAGCAAAAGCCTGTTGATTACATTTTTGCTTTCTTGCAGAAATTTGCTACACTTTGCTGGCTCCCATGGTGGTGCAGGGATTTATAGATGTGAGAGGAAATTAGACTTTTTTAAAGGACTGTGTTTTGTTCTGAGTTTCAGGCACTAAACGTGCCCTGTAACCTACATAAGAACACAACTCGCTCTCTCTTTCTCTCTCTCTCTCGCAGATCTCTGCCTTATTGAAGCTGACAATGGACAAGAGCGGCATGGCAAAAAGTAATTATGAGGAAAAAACTGCATAGCTGCCCACGCAATCATCTGTGTCAAGGGCCACACAACGAAACACGGGGCTTGCTTAAATGAGCCTGACAAGCCCAGGGAATATTAATTTTCTCCCTCCTGATTTTATCTTCTCACACATGCATTATTAAAGTCTTTCTAATCAAGGCCACAATATGGAAATGATGAATTGTAGTCCAGATTGGCAGTGGTGTGATTCGTAGAGGTGTGTGTGCCTTAGTGAGCTAGAGGTCAGTCACGCACACAAGCACAGAAAGAGCAAAAAGTCACACACACACACATGCTTCCTGGTGGTTGGGTCTGCAGGAGACAGCCTGAGTGGTCTGATTAGGGTGCTGACTAAAATAAGATGGTAGACAACACTTCTGTTCAGGCCGTGAATGGCAGGAACACAGCATGTAATAACCACCACTTACATGCTCTCACACAAACATACAAACATTGACAGAATCAGCTGCACACACCAAAGTCCAAAAGAAGTATGGAGTTAGAATTACAGGTCTGGGCTCCTGATTGCAGACCCCTGGGAGTGTGCAGGCTGTACCTTCTTCCTGCAGGTACTCACAGTCTCATTCTTCAGCTCCAATCAGTACAATTCTACCTTTGGAAACCATAGTAGGTGTACTATATCTACAGAGGGAAACAACTGTTTGAAGATAGCAGCACTGTGAGAAGCTCTATCTCAGCTTGCTTTTCACATTAATCACAAGGATGGAAAATGGCAAATAATCCAAGAATGACATTCATCTTGAAAGTGTTTATTTTCACAATTATAGATATATTTTGGTGTTCTACAAAGTGTTTTCTTATATTGTCATATTGTTATGTACTGTTTTTATACACGCACAAAATGACAAGCTGCTGAATCCAAATTGCTACATAAATACATAAAAAGTTAAATATGCAGGGTTATGAAGGTGTGTTTTATAAATTCCTGATAAGAACGACATTTGGTTCGCTATGATGTATCAAGAACAGTTTCAAGTCTCTACAAGTTGATTTTAACACCATAATGAAATGAACTGAAACCAATGGTAGTCTGGAAGGTAGGAAAAACAATTTGAAAATGTAATGCTCCAGTGCATATTTTTTGGAACATGGTTGGTAATGTGTATGGAGGTTGTATTTATTGGGCTCAAACATGCAAAATCACCAGTATGCTCCTTTAAGGCCATCCACTAAAAATGGATGGTGGACCACTTGATACACGGCAAACGCTCGCTGATATTGTCTATTGATATTGTCTGTATGTGCATTTTTCCACAAGATCTTACAACAAACACAAAGCAGAGCAGTGTTAGTTTACAGTAAACCATTCAGGCAAATGTATTGTGACTAACAGATTGGTACATTTTATCGACATCAGGACAATCAATTCAAATTAAGCAAATCAAACTGCAGCTACACGGTGCAATTTCATAATGTTCTGTTAGCATCATTATGCAAAGAAAAAGAAATAGCAAATAATGTCTCCACATTTTAAATGTCTGTTCTCAATGCATTAAACATATAATATTATTATAGCCCCCCCGCTTCATATATGTGATGATCTATCTGAGCTGCCAATCTTCGCTTTACATGAGTGTGTACTGCCCTGAAATGCTGAGCGCATGCACACACGCACACACACACATATAGGCACGTACAAATGAAGCAGATATGGTTTCAGCAGAAAACTCCATAATGATAAGAGGCTTCGAGAGCAGCAGCAAACATGAAAAAAAGAAGAGAATCGGTTCTTTCATCTGATATCACAACAGATCCCAGCACAGAAGAATGTGCTGTAGTAGATGTGAAAAAGCTGGAAAGATAAGAAAAGAAGATGGTGTAGCTAAATTTAATAGCGAAGCAGTCGTTTGAAGAAGGGTTCGTTGAGTTTCCATCCGCTGAATCTATATTGACATCTCAAATGTAGCGTCAGAGTTTTGGAGACTGGAAATGAAAAATATAAAGACCCTGTTTACTATCTGTGAATTATGATCTCTGTGTAAAATTAAGATATATATCAAAATAAAAAAAAATAATAATAATAAATATTCACTATTGTAAAAATTTCTGACTGTTTTCTGAAACTTAGTTATTGACTCTGACAGTCAGGCAAACATGTTCCCACAGCGTATGTTCCAAAGCTCTTAAATGCTTCCTTGGGTACATTTCAAATCTCTTAATCACTTCCTTGTTTTCCTCACTTGCAGCTTTTCCTTAAGCCTTAGTCCCTCCAACTAAGAAAAAAATACGTGAGGATAGAGGAGTTGAGGAAAGACATCCAATAATATTAACGAGATGATGAATCAGCCAAAGTCATATCTTGATAACGGGGATAATGTTACACCTGAGTTGGCACTTTTATTCCAAAGTCGTGTTGTGATAATGTTTCAGTGAAGCCCGCTGTAGCAGATCAGCTGCAGATCTACCCAGCAGGAAAAAGATTTCTAGTGAATTGTGTCTGTCTGATATAAGACTTCCGTGTAGGATTATATCAGGTTTCCTCACTCAGGCTTCCTCCACGAATCCTCCTCGATCCTCAACCCTCAGAGCAGAAATTAGGGAATTGGAGCTTCCTTAAAGATGATGGACCAGATCAATTTCCGGGTTACACAAGAATCAAGGAAAGTGAATCAAATAATGAACAATGAAATAAGAGCTTCTGAATGTACCCATAAGTATTTCTCTAAAGCCTTTCTGTCTCTTTGAAAGAAACAATATTTATCATTATCAAAGCATTCATTAGAAATTTAGAAAAACAAAATTAGAAAAAAGGTACTATTGTAAAAGAATATATGGCATCAATCATCAGAATCTGGAGCCAGTGTGTGGTGTTGCTTCTGAGGGAACGTCCACATTGGCTTTGGCTTGCACTTCTCATTTTAGAAAAGGAATGGAACAACTATTTTGAGATGTTTGGTTTCACACAATAAAAACATTGTGTTGTAGCAAAAAAAAAAACAAAAAAAAAACCAAATACTTTTTAAAAAGATCGAACTTAATGCAATGTGTTTTGACAGAGGCAAGCTGTTCATGCTGTAATTGGCTTTGAATCCGGCTGCTTTTCCACGGTGCATTTGTACACTGCAAATTAGGTGCAGGAAATTGTGTTACAGTATATTAGTACATTTGCTGTTTTTTTTTTTTTTTTTTAAACGCTTGTATTCACGCAACGCAGCCCATTTTGTGTGACATATCAGAGGCTATCAGGGACATTCTGTTCCACGTCTTTGTCTATCCTTTAGCTTTTTCACCGTCCATAAACTCCTGGATGTGTCTTCATACTCTGAAGTAGCTGTCTGTATTTTCAATCATATTTTCATTTCAGAGGGTTACAAGCAAAACTTGTTAGTGTTTTAAAAATGTTTGCAAACGGAATGACTGGTTCTGTTATTTTAGGGATAGCACTAAATGTGAAAGACAGAGAAAAGGGATTCAGAAGCGGTGATTTCCAAAACATAAAACCGCATTTGTGTCATTTTGCCAAATCCCCTAATCTTTGAAATCAAATGTTCAGGTGATACACCCACTTTAAAATTCATGTTTTTCCTCCCAACACTTATGCACAATTATAAAAGGCACGGTCGTTTTATCTCGGCAAAAGTCTGTCTGGGAATATTCCCTGGTGGAGAAATGAATTTTCTTCTGTGTAGCTCCGTGCTGGATCAGTTAAACTAAGTAATTTTGACAATAAATAAATAAATAAATAAAATTAAAAAAAAAAAAAAAAANAAAAAAAAAAAAAAAACAATAACAGCATGTTGTTTGCTGTGATGGATTACCTACCTCAAGCCTATTTCAAGTCTCCACAAGTTGATCTTTATAGCGTACTGGCTGAAACCAATAGCAGTCTGGAAGGTAGGGAAAAAACAATTCTAATATTTACCACTCCAGTTATAAGATCTTTATAAAGCACAAAATAACAAAGGGCAATATCTCTAAATTTAAAAACTCACAAATGATTTATAAGGTTAGACACTTAATCAAGATGATTTCATTTTGCATATTATTCTTTACACAGTTTCCTTCCAACCCACACATCAAAACTCACCATTTGGCCTTCACACTTACAGTAGATGCAAAAATTGAACTTCTACACCCTAAGAGTTTTATTTTATCAATTTATATCTCTATGAAATCCTTTGTGTGGTCGCACCTTTTTAAAATTCATTTTGAATACAGCTGCACATCAGTATTTGTTCCTAGATAAAGGGGACAGTAATGAATGTAGGCTAATATAAACTTAAGCAAAAGGATCGAGTTAATCTTTGAGTATTGTAATTAATGGTAATTTACAGAAGTCCTTTCAACATTTAATCATCATAAGAGATGTACACACCCAATTTGGATGTTTGTGTAAGTGCTCATCTCTCTCTCTCTCTCTCTCTCTCTCTCTCTCTCTCNTCACACACACACACACACACACACACACACACACACACACACAGAGGAAAATATCCTGGGGTTACAGAACATCCGAAGGACAGCAACACCGCTGAGCCCAAACAAAATCAGCCAACCCATTAAATGAGGCGTGACTCAGGAATCGTGCGTAATTTCTCTTGATGGTGTCTCAACATGTTTTAAAGTCATTTATATAACGATGCTGCTGATTCACAGAGAAGGCCAGCAGAAATGGAGCAGAAAAAGAGCATATTGACTCTGTTGAGCCTCCCACAAATTACGTCCCCAAATGTACAGTGAGGCAGTAAGCAGAAGGTCAGCGTGATGATGGAAAGTGCTGGAGGTCGCCACCGTGACACCAACAAAGCCAAACAATACAAATTCTATTCAATTAGCTGATACCCCACAGTTGAAAAACATGTAAATGTAATATTCATTATCTGCCCTTATTACTCAACAGCATGCACTTAACTTTGACCCCCAACACACATATGAGGTCAATTACAATATAACCAATTCACACATATACAAACTAGTAACGATAAACCATTGACTAGAAGCAATTACGTGTCAGGAAAGCAGCGGAAGACATGTTTTCTGCTACTAACATGAAATATCGGATGAAGACACGTTTTGGAACTGCAAATGAAATACTATATGGGAAGAAATATTAGTCAAGTGACACTGTCGGCTCAGCAAAAAGGTCAATTCTCGCAGTTTTTAAAACTTTTAAACACGTATGACAGGATTATTCATTTAGCTATATCTTAATGTCTCTCCCTCTATGTGTGCATGATAAAAACATTTAACACCTGCTTCCTATAAATCAGTCTCATTTGCCATTTATATGAATTTTCTTTATCTCCTCCCATATCTGGTGTTTTTAAAGTACACAGGAACACCCTAAAATAAATATTTAAGCCCAATAAATACTATCCGCATATGTTACATTACTACCAACCATTTTTCAATGCATAAAATCCTATTTTAATGTTTGTGTTATTTTGTCAAATCCCTTTATCTTTCAAACTAACATTTTCAGGCGATACACCCACCTTAAAATTCAACGTTTCAATTGCTAATATGCATGTGCAATTGTAGAAAAGGCACAGTCGTTTTAATTTCTCAGCAAAAGCAGGCTTTTCTCCTGGGACTATTCCCTGGAGAATTCTCAGGTCAGTCTGTGCTTTTAACTGCATGAAAATGCTAAAATTAAATAACTTCAACAAAAAAACAATAACAGCATGTGGTGTTGGATTACCTATCTATTACCTATTTTTAGCGTGTCACGTTGTCATTTTGCTGGTGCAATTTCTGATTGAAAAAACCAATCCCCAAGCCTCCCCAGAGCCATAATACTTGAACACACAGACTCAAAGACTCCCATACATGTGAACAAAGCCTGGGTATCTTGCTAATTTATCTCTCTCCTTTTGATTCTCTACGCTCAGTCTTCAGCAAAACATAGAAACACTGAATCATAAAGGAAGGCAACATACCACGTTATTTCTCATTTCTGATCAAGTGTATGTCTGTGTGGATTTCACAAAAAAACAAAAAAAAGTATGCAAGTCACCTGCTGTTACACCTTGAGGTGAGAGTTGGAGGGCAAATTTATACAGCACAGTCTCTGGAGTTGATCCCTTGTGAAGTGAAAATGAACAGTAAAAACCAACACAATAAATAAGACAAGGGAAAAGTCAAGAGTATTCAGCTACCAGAAAGTTAGTTCAGAAAGTGTCCATAGTGTTGCAAAGTAGCATGAAGGAGTTCATTTTTTGGTTGAAATACAGGTTGGAATCAAACCCCAAACCCTTAAAATGGCCATTTTTTGCATAGATAGCACTACCCAGACGTGGATAATGTGGATTTTCACCCACTTAATTTAATTATGATAACTTGCTCAAAATTTGAAGGGAAGGCAGCCAGGAGACGAGGAATCCATTCGTTTAGGAGTCGGGGCAGAAGGACGGGAGTTTATTTTTAATTATTGCAGGGATGTGCAATAGCAACATCACTCTTTGGGTTTTAGCTGGAACATAAAATCAAATGTGTCACCAGTCTTGGAAATGTAAATGTAGTTTTTTTGTTTGTTTGTTTGTTTTTTCTTTTTTTTTTTTGAGGTTTTTTAAAAAATGAATGTGATCTAGTAAGTCAAAGTGAGATCAGAGGAAGCATTTTGGCATGGCCAATACATCACAATTCAAAAATGGAAAATATTAACATAAATCTTTAGCAGAGTTTTATTGGCTCAGCATGCTAAAGATCAGACAATACACAGACACATTTTCACTGGATATACAACTATATATCTTTTATTACCACACTAATAATAAAAATATACCAAATTGATTTAGGTCACTTTTCACAGCCATTATGTCCAAAATCTGATGCATTTCTTTGTTACAGCAACAATGACCCTTTTGTCATGACAGCTGTCTGACGTCAAGACAGCTTCTGACCTATTACACAAGCCTATTACACCACAACACATTATTCTTTAAACTCCAACTCTGATTGCAGTCATCAGCTGATATCATCCCCCATCCTCCATAACATTTGGGCCATTCTGATCAATGCAACTCTGACAAACAGCTTTACCCGCAACATGTATCATGTTACTAATAGAGGGATGATATTAATATCCAGGTAACAAAACATCGATCTGCCGACAAATATAGAATTAAAGGCGCATATGTGCACAGTTAAACCCCAGACACACATGCACACAACCACAAAACATATAAAATGTCAGATTCATACCTAATATGAAAAAAACTTTACTTGGAAAAATAGTTTCAGTAGTATGTCATAATTGCTGTACATGACTGTGATCATAAACTATTTTTTAACAGCGATGAAAAGCTTTCACACACACAATTCATCTTCTCAATTATTTCTTCTCAGAATTTCCAGGTGTAAGTGGATGCAGATAAAACAGGATAAAGCAAAAAGCTACGGGGTTTGTATCTTTGCAAATGAGGGAAAAAATAGAAAAGCAAGTCTCTGGGGAGATATAATCACTTTCATTTTGTGTCTCTGAAGAATAAGAGCAAGTTAAACATAGCAGTGGCACCGTAAGACAGCAGAAGCCGATGCCTAGCTGAAGACACGGTATGCTAATGGATGGCTTTCGCCTCGGTCATTCAATAATTATCTTGTGTTATGTTTAAGAAGTCATGTTGAAAAAACAGGCCGTTACATCACTCCAACCCACAGCTGTTAATAAGGAATATCATTGTATGCTGGATTATATGATCACATTTACTTTCGACTAAGAGAGAAGACAAAAGTATTTACTTCCAATGTGTCTCACTGAAGAATTACAAGATATACAGAGGTTATCATATTCCTTTTAACAATCAACCAATATTTTTACATCAGAATATTAACTATTAGAAATCAGGTAATTATTTTTTTTTAAATCATCAGTCTTTGATCTTAAAGCTTTACTAGTCATATTCACTCTGGACCCACAGGCCAACATGCCATCAGCTAGAAGCAGTGCTGACCCTGACCAGCATCTGTCCTGAAACCCTAATAAGAGACACCAAGAGAATGAGCTATGTTTCTAATTTGTGCTGCTGGAAAAGTCTCTCCTTCTATCTTGTTCTACATTTTCCATCTCCTGTGCCCTTTCCTGTTTCTTCCCTCACACTGGCTTTCGCTTGAGCAAATCATTAATAACACAAACTGCTGTTTTTCTCTGGGTGAGCCAGGCTAATTCTGACATACTTATTATGCCTTCTCTCTCCCTGTCCTTTCCTCTCTCTCTCTTTCTCTCTTGCCCTCTTTAAGCCCTGACTTCACTTCGTCTCTCTGGGTACCCAGCCAGTCCACACTGGACCCAGCAATTCATCACTGTAAGAAGTCCTTCTCTCTCTCTCTCTCTCTCTCTCTCTCTCGGGGAGTCTTGGGGGTAAAAGCCCAACTGGACAGGGGTCAAGCAAGGGCCATCGACTAATCTCCATGCAAAGATAGTGCAGGGCACGCTTGCAAATGACTGCAGTGCTTAGCAAGAAAAAGAAAAAGATGGAGGGAAGGAAGCAGATGCTTGTGACAGTGTGGGGGGAAGTAATGAGGGTTCCTACGATGAAGACACAATAAGTATGGCCTAAACACACAACCCACTTTCGCAGACATGCAGAAAACAGCGAGGGAATAATGGGCTGGCAAAAGCCTGGGGCTACTCACACTAACCCACACATGTCCCACACACTACAGTGTGAATAATGAGGGGAACCACTCATTGTTTTCTGAAATCCGCGGAGAGTGGAATAAAACCAGTCAAAACTATATTTGCTAGACCATATTTGTAAAATATTCATTTAGAACAAAGAAAGACAGCACTCCAAGCTGGGTTCAGATGAATCAGTGCAGTAAAAGAGGGAAGGAAGTATTGTCGCTGCACTCTCAGGCGTTCTCTCAGATGCCAGGTTGGCACATATGACATCCCAGTGTGTGCCCTTAGCCTGCCGCTAACATGCACGCTAAGCCTTTCAAGCCCATTAGCTCCCTAATGGGAGACACTTTTATTGTGTCAGAAATTTCAGCAAGAAGGAGGTTTGATTTACCAAAGCAAAGGCAGGAAGTGTGAGGTTGAAAAGCAAACGGTACTTGCCGGGTATTTGATTCATGTTGCTGCTAAGACGTTAAGGAAGTGTGGAAGGGGAGTGAGTGCAAGTTGAAGTCAACGAGGCTGGAAAATAGCCTGCGATAAAACACGCCTGCTAACGTATGTGTGCAGAAATACGCACGACATGGATGCAATCAAACACGCATTAACACATACGCATGCGTGAATATCTGCACAGCGCATGCATGCTTGCACCAACACGGATTATGCAATGGCACATCTAAGTCCTGAGGCATGCAGGACAACTTCAGCTAACCAAGACTGACTACAATTGATCATGTCTCCACAGGAAATGTCGATTCTTTATCTGCAGCCCTTTAAGGCCTACAGATCAATCCACCAAGCTTGATTTGATTAAGATAACTGTCAAGCATAATAGCGATTTCCAGGGGAGATGTTATATTCTCTAGTACAGAAACAATATGATCGTGACCTTTGGAAATTGTAATAATTATCTATTTTGGGGGGAACAGGGCCTGTGCTTTTTAGCTACAATTAACATTCTCAGTTTTAACCAAGAGGGCATATTTATGGTTTATGAGGTTCAGCCATCTGTTATAAATGTACTTGCTAAGACACATCAGTGGTTCTTCAGATAGTAACTGGCCTTAAGACAAAGATATATTGAAGGCAGGGCAAGGCTCAGGAGACATGGTTGAAGCTTTCTAATTATTATTATCAAATTTGCACTTATATTAAAAAAAAAAAAATCAGCTAATGGTTGTCAAAACATGAACCAAAGCAGAGGGATGTTTGCGTATGTGTGGCCATGAGACTGCAAGACTGACGGGTCAGTTTCAATTCGTTTTATAGTAACAGTGATGCAACCTGTATTATTTGACAATAATGTTTATCCTAGCCTCTACATCAGGGACACAAATAGTACAACACACACTCATTCTCACACACTATTACATGTTTCCCTCTTTGCAGCATGATGCTTAGGAAACAATTTGAAATGGTGGTTTCATGGACGATCAGCCCAATACTGTAATTGGATCCCTTGTCACCCAGGAAATTCATGTCAGCATTGGGCACATGGGATACTAATCCAAACGGCATCGTGTCCTACTTTGTGTGTGTGTGTATGTGTGTGTGTGGGTGGGTGGGTGTCAGTGCATGCACACTATGGGAAGCAGAAAAATGTGTTGTAACCTTGAAAAGTAGGTAATTAGAAAATGCAAGAGGATGTATTGAGGTGGCACTTGTGTATTATTTGCATGGCTATCACTGGGTTACAACATACCAACGGTGAATTTAGCAACTGAATGAGCGTTCTGGTCCAATTTGTTCTCTTTAGTCTCTAAAAGGCGCATATTTGTACCACTTTCCTGAGGCTGATTTGGTTCATTTTTCTCACCAAAGTTTGCTGGGCAGTTATTTGAACATTCAGACCAATTACAGCAGAATGGAGGAAATGTCATTCTATCTAGAAACTGAAACAACTTCCAAACAAATGACAAGTGACAAGTTTAATCTAATCACTAACACGTTAGACTTAAGGTTGCTGACTAGGTACTATGGTAAGGAAGGTGAAAGAACGTGTAGATATCTAACATCTGACTGGCAAAGGATGCACAGGGGATGCACAAATGTATGCATCTTTTCCAGTGCGACTTTCCATCATTCTGTATCATGCCAGGATGCACAAACACCCCCAGCTGAGGTTCTGAATCCAGTGAGCCAAGCCAAACCTTGATGAGTTTTGATTTATTTCACAAAATGACCGGGCAGTGTGTTTCCTGCCACAACACTTGCAACACTTTTGGTGACACCTGCAGTGGAAGTGTGTTGTAGTGTGTTATTGATGGACCCATGATCCTCTGACCATGTGCAGGTGACACTATCTTCTAACACCTTGTACACCAGTACTCCACATCTTGTGTAAGCAATTCTGAACATGGAGCATTAATTTAGTCGCAGTGACAAGGACTTCCTATGTTTGCTTGAGTAAATCAGTATTCATAGGTCTTTGTATAACGATATAAATTGATGGAATTTTGAATGCTGGCCTTTTTCTCGCCATGTTTCCTCTGGTAGGATGAGGATCAGCCGAATTGGGAGATGTATTAAATTATGCAAAAGTGTGCATGCTATCGACATCATAGGAAGGACAGAAAAAGCTTCAGAGAGTAGCAAAGTGGCAGAAGCCAAGCTAACCTAACTTTAAATCCCCAGCAGGTCAGACGTGTCAGATGGGACACTGCACTACTCATAGCTACTCATACTATAGACTTTTATATGCATGCAACTGCTAGCACAAGCCTGATGAAAACATCTTTCATCCAAAACGTAATTATGAAAGCTATAATACAGTGATGACAGCCTAATGTTGGATGGTTCAAAAGAGACAATAAGTCATGTTTGCAAGGTCACAATAAAACTGTACAATGCTACGTGAAGGACTGCCATTAAGAAGTTCATTGCAGCGAGCAGTAAACTATATGAGCAATAGAAAGCTGAAATAGTTTGGCTTGGCATTGGATACACATATACATTTTATGAGGACAACGTCTAAAAACTAATTTGTATTTCTTACAACCAAAATTGATTCAAACATAATACAGATGTACTGGAGCTTTAATTTTATGAGTTGAAAATTAATAATTTATTTTGCAGATAGAAATAATTTTCTTCTCATTTCGTTTCTCCGTACCATTTCTTGCACACACGACAGGAAAATTGCCAGTTAGAATACTGCATAATCCTTCCATCAGAAAGAAAAATCAGTATCTGAAATCTATGCACAGATTTGTGCTCGAAGTCCTGCCTTAATAGTTTTGAAAACAGGTGGAAAATCTGTAGGCTGTGTTGTAAATTGTTAGATAGTTAGTACAACCTAGATAGATATAGATCTATCTAGCCTTACACTATCTAGTATAGATAGTGTAAGGCTGTATGGACTATTTGTGGGTTAAGTAATGAACTTAGAAGCTGCCGACACAATAGTTACACACAAAAGGAGTGTGAACTGAAGTGGTAAGAGGAGACAGGGATATAAAGAGAGAGAGAGAGAGAGGAAAAGGAGAAACCATAAGTGAGAGGTTGCTAATTATCACTATGGTCTTATTTACAGCTTTAAATAAAGAACTAACAGTGCATTCATTTATGGTCGTATGTGAGAAAATGAAAAACACATAATTCCTCCTCACTGTGTCTGACGTACCAAGATGTGAAAAACATGCATTTGATGCTCACAATAAAATGAGGACCAGAAAGAACAAAAATGATACCTAGAAGTAGTTTTAGAAGTGTCTTAGAAGTCATGTAAAAGTTTACCTGTCAGCATTTGTGCTGGCTGAGGAAGGGTGGACTGTGTGTTATCCTACATTAATACTGGATGATTGGACAGTTTTTGAGGGGCGTTTGAACACATTCAGCATCTTTCTCACGGACAAAATCAAAGATAAGTCAGATTTGGAACACCAGAAAGTAATATGGTAATGGTCATGTGATTACTTGGCATGTGTGCAGCTAAAAGTTTCTACTTAGGAACACTGACAAAAATTAAGCAGATACCAGGGTCAGACTTAATTGGCAAGAAAAATTCCCTTCACTTGCATTTCTTTTATCTTCTGCATTCAATTTCCATATATTAGGACAAAGCGGTAATTGTGTTTTGGGAGTCAATACTTGTTTTGTGATTATGGATAGAGCCATACAGTAAGTGGGATTACTTTATCCCTCTCCGATTTAAATTCAGTGGTTTAAGTCACATTGTTGTGGATCCAATCCCACTGCAGTTCTGGGCATATAGCTGTAGTTGATTTTGCATTTGAGCTGCTATGTGATGTACCTCTACCCACGCTGTAAAAAATCCTACTTAAAAAAAATAAGTCAACATTTTCAAATCAGTTTTTAAAGTTGGGTGAACTATTGGTATTTTTTAAGTAGGACAAGCTCAATAATATACAGTATATTTGACTTGAAGACATTAAATTAAGTACAGCCTATGTGGAAACAGCCAAGAAATTGAGTTGAGCCAACTTGATAGTCATCAACATGTGACCTACATTAAACTTGATTAAAATGTAAGAAAGAAACACGACAAAATTGAGTTCCATGAATTCATACAATTTTTTTTTTTTTTTTTTTTNTTTTTTTTTTTTTTTTTTTTTAATTTTGACAAACTCTTGTTTTGTGTATTTGAGTCAAACTCATTCACTTCGAAAACCTGATTTCTCCTGCCAGTCCAAAGATTGAACCGGCGATCCTTCGGTCAACAACTTCTCTAACCTTTAAGCCACCACTGCCCCATTACAGGAAGTACAGACATGCTGCATTAGCACTTTTACCAGTTCTAAAAATCTTTATCTGTATTCTGGTATATTACTCCACAAATATAAACACGCCAACAAACAGTCCATGTTAAATTCATCAAATGTAAACTTTTTCTGCATGATTTTTGATTTTTGAACTCATTCTTTTTGAGTCAAACTCAAACACACAAAACAAGAGTTTGTCAAAAAAATAAAAAATAAAAAAATGTAAGAGTTCATGGAACTGAATTTCATAGTGTTTCTTTCTTAAATTTTAATCCAGTTTAATGTAGGTCATATGTTGACGACTATCAAGTTTGCTCAACTCAATTTCTTGGCTGTTTCCACATAGGCTGTACTTAATTTTACAAATATATATTATTGAGTTTGTCCTACTCAAAAATACTAGTTCACCCAACTTTGAAAAATGATTGGAAAATGTTGCCTCATTTTTTTAAAAGTTAAACCAAAGAAAGATCTTTTAGAGTACAGTTGTTACTTAGATATGACTTAAATCCAGTTGAAAAGGAAATTTTTTTTTTTTTTTTTTTTTNTTTTTTTTTTTTTTTTTTTGAGTGAATCATACATTTTAAATTTATGTAGTATGGTCTAACACACTGAAGGACTTTTTACAGTGCAGAACTGCAAAGGGATCCTTGCCAATGTGTTAGTGCACTACTTGTTGAAAATTGCAAGGACACAGGTAAGGTTGCTCACCCCTGGTCTATCCAAATCCACTTGCTCATTGCATTTTTTGCAATGAATGCAAAAAATAGTTTGATGGCCTTCTGATTTGAGACTAACGTGTTCATCTGCAGACGGAACAAGCACTGGCTGGTAGTTCTAGTGCTCTTAATTTCTAGTACTCTATTGTACTGTGGAGGGCTTCATGCTTTGTAATCTGCTTTGAGAGGAATAGCTACCTATCAGTCATGACTACCCATCAGCCTCACAGCCGAGAGCCGAAAGGCGAGAAATAATAGACCAAAAGTACGAGAACAAGAGGAACTCATCTTCCTTTTGATCCATGCACAACTAAATTGTTGTGAAGGTGTGGAGGGGGAAGGTTATTGTATGTACTTGCTCGTGCAATTGAGTGTAGAGTGGGAATACTGTCTGTCAGTGACAAATTACTTGTTGTGCGGCCTTTCAAAGCCGTCCTGCTACACGCTGCACAAGTGAAGCAATTCACAGCAGCCATGAGAGCGGCTGATGAGAAGCCACCTATTGATTCCACACATTGTTCTGACTAGGTAAGCAAATACAACACAATCTTCTGAAAATGGTCACATCAATACACACAAATTCACTATCAATTTGTGCACGAGAGGCTGAGAGCACAAGAACACCTGCCCACCTTCATCCCATCAGACAACAAAAAAAGAAAAAGGCACATTTATTCACACATAAATGATCTCCCATAAAACATGAGATCTTATATAAATAATGTAATGTCATGTAAATAATTTACGAGTAGTTTTATGAGTAGTTAATATGAAGTTATGGCATAGCTTATGAGTTCTACTAAACTGTGATATAAAATACTGTCAACGTGGCAATTATACTCTACAAATATGATGGGAATGAATTTTTCACATTTGATAAATGAAATCATTTAATAAAATATTGCTTTTTTGCAAAAAAGAAAAGAAAAAAGAAGAGAAAAAATAAAATAAGATAAAATAAAAATAAAATAAAATAAAATAAAATAAAATGTTGCTTTGTCCTGTTTACAAGTTGATTATTTAAAATTAAATCCCATTTTCATATATGCTTTGTATACAATTTGTCATTGTTTTAATTATCAAACTGAGCTTTGACTCTTGCAGATCAGTTTGTGGGACAGTCATTATGATCATAATGACATTTTACTTCACAAAAAAAACATTTTACTTAAAAAAAAAGAAAAGAAATTTTGTGATAAGTCTTTACTTGTCAGAAATTAGCCTTTTTGCAGCTTTCTAGATAAGACTGATGCACTGACTGTGAGTAATGCAATTCTGTACTGACAAACTTTAAATGAGATCACAGACTTTGTTATTTATCATAGTTTTAGTTTGTTTTTAGATAACATTCTCAAAATAGGGACTTCCTGTCAGCTTATAAGTGTAACCTTTATATTTTAAAAGCCGCCCCATCTGGCCACATTAAAACTATAACAAATGCATATTAAACAGTGTGTGTCAATCACTCAGTGAGTCTGTCTGTAAGGGAAATTCACCTTTAGGCCGCAATGCGTCCACAGTCCAACAAATCCATTACTTAAAGCGAGAGGAAAAGAGCATGAGAGCCAGCCAGCTGATTAAAGAGACACAGAAGGAAACAGACTGAGACAGAAACAAATATCACTCCTGCAAAACAAAATGCGTGTGTGAGGTGCACTCATTCAAGACATGTTTTGCCCAAAACCCTGAAATTCAGGGTTGGAGTTGGAGATATTGATGGGGTGATTTGTATGTGTTGCTGGATCTCCTGAAATGTGTCTAGGAACATGTGTTGATGGATGTGTCTCTGTCTGGGCTTTCAGCCTGTGAGGGCCAGGGTGGGAACTGGCACTACTCTGACAGCCTCAAGGTTACCCGCCTAGCACGAAACAGATGGATACCCCTCATCGTAACTGCTTGTAATGTGTTCATCTCAATCATCCGCACACACTCTCTCTTTCTCTCTCTCTCTCTCTCTCTCTCTTTCACTCTCTCTCTCTCCCTCCCACACACAGAGATATTTTGAAGAGGAGTTGTTCTGTATGTATCCAGCAGAGAGAGCACTCAACATCATGAACGTATTTATCACACCAGGAGAATTTCACACAGCTTCTCTTGGGTGCAACAACGATGATATAAGGTTGTTAGCTATTATGTGCTTTGTCTTTTGCTCCATGAATTCAACTACCACAATATAATGCTGCAGCAAGATTAATACCTTATATCAGCAATATATTCACATATGAAAATAAAAATAAATGGTGCAAAAATATGGAAGCATATTTTCCAACACACCCAGATATTGACACTTATGAGTAGTAACATCCCCTTCTTCCTCTCCATCTTTGTAACCCATTTTATATTTGCTTTCTTCCTGCCCTGGGGCATTTGGGAGCCAGAGCCACAGAGCCGCATATATCCAACTATACCATGGCTCTGAGCACGAGGGTGACACACCGATTGACACAAGCAACATCGAGTCTTATTGCGGTGACATAATGCAGTGTTGGGCAAGCATCATTAGCCTGATCAGCCAATAGTGGCGCAGCTCATTAAACCCCCCCCCAAGGGCTGGACATGGAGCTCTGGTTCTAATACAGATATCATAAGAGAGGGGTNCCCCCCCCCAAGGGCTGGACATGGAGCTCTGGTTCTAATACAGATATCATAAGAGAGGGGTGGAGAGTGATGAAGAGATAGAGTGACAGAATAGCACAGAAAGGTAGAGAGAGAGAGAGAGAGAGATTAGAAAGGCTTAGAGGGACAAGTTTATGTTTATGTGTTCATGTGTACAGTATGCATGAGTTTCGGCAATTCCACTCGGTTGGTGGCGGTTAATCACACTCCCCACTGCAGCATTTTAATCAAAGCATCAAACAACAAACCTCCATCATACATGTGCTGATACACATGTAATGTACTACAAGCAGCTGTCAAATCTTCAGAGGCTGTGGCATGTGATCATACGATCCCTGAGTTTTTCTGCGACATCTCACACAACATGGTCACTTCCTAAACTATTATAACAAAACAGTGTAAGACCATCTGAAAATGTGTTTTCTGGGATAGGCTATGCCCCGAAGACAATACGTTCTCTGTGGGACTCTCTCTTTTGACCCATTTCTGATCTACCTGAAGTATTTATAGGCAATGTTGTCATACTTCTTTGCTCCACTTATAAGCCCTCTTTAGCCAAAAGGTACAGTTTTTATTTTACTATCTATAAACTTGTGCAGTAAGAACATCTGCGATCGTTTTTCTTCTTTTAAAGTGCTTGGTATTTTCACTGTGTAAGACCAACGACGAAAGTGAAACTCAAGTTTAAATATTTACTGGAACTACGTAGTCTTTCCACTAGAACAGCTTGAGTTAAGTGTTAAGCTAAGCTAAGATGTTAAATTATGCAGTGCTAATCACTGTCAATTCACCCAAGGTCAATGCATGATACATGAGCAACATTTTGAGATTGAGAATGTAAATTTAAATTAGTACAACCATTAATTTAATTGCTTCAGTTCCCTAAACATATCTAACCTTTGTACAATGATAAAATCATTGCTGACACACTGTACAAGTGCTGAGGTAATACATTCAAGTTACTATAACTATCCCACTACTTCAAACTTTTAATCAAGGATATTTGATATATTTTTGATATTTGATTTCTTGAGTTGCATGGATATGTTTAGAAAGAAAATCCTTGATTTATTTCTTCTAGACACTGATTTTACCCCATGTCCTGCTACCATCTCCTGCTGATTTCCTTCACTGGCTGAAAAAGTTGTTCATGTGTCATGGCTTAAAGTTGCCACTGATACACCTGCGCCCAGCTGAATCTCAGCCAAGCATCACGGTTCATTGGGTGTATTTTATAGCCACCTAACCCCTGCTGAACACCTGTTAGCCGGTCTTAGCCAGCCAGACCTACTTAATCCCATTTACACAGACAGCAGAATAAATTATTCAGCGCTCCAGTAAAACTCTTGCAGTATGCATGAGGAGGGTCTTCATATCTACCACTGCCATGTGTGTTTGTGTGTGTTTGTGTGTGTCTTTTATTTACATATTTATTCCAAAACCTTCACTCATCATTGATGTCACGTCAAACTGAATAGCACCATTGTGTGGCTGTCCCTTCTTTCCGGTTTTAACACCATCAACCACACATATCAGTCAATGGAGGGGAAATACTGTTATTACTGTTGACTTTCTGTTCAGTGGAACACTGTGAACCAGAAGGAACACATCTTGCTCCTCAACCCTGTCGTCTCCCGTTTCTCCAGTGAATAAAGGAGATATGACCATGAAGCAAATGCAATGATTAGTTTCTTTTAAATAGTGAGGGAAGCAGCGCTGCAAGTGTGTTTTCATTTATGTTCACAGTTATGGTTGCAGCCCTCTGAGCATGCCTTTGAAAGCAGGAATGATATTGGGTTAGGCAGGAGCAGGGAGGATGGAGGGGGTCATTGTTCTGTCACTAATACATCACAAAATCCATCGAACCAATTATTGATGTCAGCATCAATCTGTTGAAGAACTTTCAGTCGTCTGTCTCCAACATCCCTCACCTCTCCATTTATTCTGTTTGTTTGTGCGTTCCTGACTGTGAAACAATGTGGCGACCTTTGCAGAGATAATTCTATATTACGTAAGCTGAGTAATTGCTCTGGATGTGGAAGAGAAAGGTCCGCTGCTCTTCTTGCTTGGCTTATAGCGTCCATGTCCTTGGATTTAAATGAAACTCTGCAGTATTCATAGACCCTGACAGGGAGAAGTGAGGACACAGAAACCAGAGAGAAAAACAAAAAGAGGAGGGTGGGGAATGCATACTGTATATGCAGAAGAAAGGAAGATGAAGAAGGGGATGGAAGAGATGACAGGGAGATGGAGAGGAAGCATGACAAAATCAGTGAGCCAGAACCAAACAGAATGAAAATACTATAAAAAGCCCACCTTCTACCTTTTTTTTTTATACAGTATTGGTGGGCCTGCACATCAAGATTATCCAAGTGGCTCTGAGAATAGCTTGTATGGTGCAAAGAGCCCTGTAAATATGCTTTGTGTCTTGTTCCCATAAGTAAAGGTGTGCAGGCACAAAGTACAGGCTGCAGGGGTACACAAGGATAAATGGAAGGAGCAGACTTGCTTCTTGCCTTTTGGCTATAATGGAGAAGCGCAGCAATGGCATAAAGGCTTGACGCTAACAATTTGCACTGATGAAGCCAAGGAAGGCTTTTCTGGCAGAAACGTTCATTTTACTTTGCTCAAGTTTCTTTATTTGGACAATGGAGAGAGACAGAGGCAGAGAAGCAGACAATTACTGATATTTGCTGCAAGCTATCAGAGAGAAAAAGAGAAACAGAGGGAGAAGCTCCACTCCCACATTGTTAATTAGAAACTCTCTTACAGCCATGTGCTCACTGCATAAAAAGACACACACACACACACACACACACACACACACACACACACACACACACACACACACACTGTGTTCATCATTTCCATTTTTATCAAACTACTTCAATTGAACAATAGCATCACTGGCAATATGGTTATATTCTACTACATTGGATTTTGCATTGTTTTCAAGATTGCATGATATTCACACTGTGATCCATAACCATAGAAACTAAATGGGTTGTGTGTTTGTACAGGAATAGACAGATAGAAAAGGAAAAAAGAGAGAAGTGTAAAAGGCAAAACTGTAGAGGAAAAGAGAAAAGCTGATTTCATGCTCGGGGGGATTGCATCTCATTTTCTCCCAGTGCAGAGGGGCAGCATGCGGTCCTGCCAATGGATTTACTGCCACCTAGTGGTTTGCCTGCCCTGCTGAGCTCACGGCGCCACGGAACACACAGGCTACATTTCACAATCAGCAAACTATGCTCCTTTTCTAGGCTGTCAGAAAGGCAGACACTGATGCTGGGCCTAGGTTAACCCTTTAAAATATAATGAAAAACCAATAATCCAAACTTTAAATGTCTATTTTCCTGGCTTTGGTTTAAAAAAAAAAAGAGTATAAAAATATAAATCATCTACAAATTCTCATTAAGCACTCAAGAATGCTATTCTAGCCCAGTCATAATATGTCTCCAAATCGTAGACAAGAAAACCAAGACTTAAATCCGTGATGTCAATGAAGGTGTAAAAGCTCTAATAATGTGTTGAATGAAGAAATATGTCTGTGTTGTTATGAAATCAATGAAACTTCCAAGTCATCCCTGGAAGCACTGCAAGGTGATTTAATGAACACGTATACACAAGGCTGTCATCAGCAGGTGAAAAGTGGAGTCGATTGTGAGGGAGGCGCCAAGACAGGATGTTTCACAGAGCAAGAAACAGAAGTGAGGAAAAAGGGGAAAAAAAGCAATGGAGGACAGGAAGACAACCAAGAATGCAAGAAAGAAAGAAATTAGAAAAAGAAAGAAAGAAAAGGGAATTGTTATTTGAGGGATATTAAGTCATATGTAGCAGCAGAGTCGAACATCAGAAAGGTCTGGATGATTATGGGATGCCAGCGCTCACAGAGAGCAGCTTTGCTAACAGCCTCTACCACCTCATTAGTCTGGCCCAGCAGCAGTATGCTCCCTCTATTAACCGCTAAATGAAAGACCACCAGCCGTGATTACTGAAGGGAAGTCCCCTGTTGTCATGGGGATAAAGATCACCACGCACGCGTGCACACATACACACACACAAAGTCATCCTTTGATTTTTGCTATAGCTCTTTGAAGGGCATTTAAGCAGAAGTGGATATTTTACTCATTTTCATCCACTCAAAGCCATCAACAACTAAATATGTTGCATCAATTCTCTGCATTGCAACAACCGAAAACCTCATTCTTCCATAATTGTCAGTCATCTCTGTTGTTTCATTTACAGATCACACAAAGCTAAGTACCATTTTCATTCAGCGAATATGAAAAAGGCTTTGCAGACACGTGAGCGAAACAGCACCTCAGTAATTGAGTCAAAGATTCAGTACTCACAGTTGCAGAGAGAGGACACCATGACACCACAGGTGCATCCACTACAGGTAGCCATATTTGTATCAAAGTGTGTCTGTCTCTCTTTGTGTGGTGGTATTTTCAAGGAGTTTGAAATGCATATTAACAGAACCTGTGTGCTCTTTATGTGTATTTTTGTGTTACAATAGTTATGAAATGCTAGAATGATATGAGAATTTTGAGTATGGATGCATGTGTGTTCCTGCACATATGTGACATGTAAGTATTAAACCCAGTAGTACTCACGGTCGTTGCAGTGAGTCCCCGTGTAAGACGTCATGGTGCAGTCACACGTGAAATTCTCCCACTGCTGGATACACACACCCATGTTGGCACACGAGTCTTCCTGGCAGGTCGTACTTGGGCCTGAGAAAGCAAGGAAGGGAGAGAGAGAGAGAGAGAGAGAGAGAGAGAGAGAGAGAGAGAGAGAAAAGAGAGAAAGAAAGTATACCACAGGGAAGAGAAAAAGATACCACAGATGCAGAGTCAAGCAACAATAGATGACGTGGCTGAGCCTTAAAGGACCATACTGGTGATTTTGCATGTTTAAACCCAATAAATACTACCCACATACACATTACATTACTGACAACTGTTTCCCAAAACATAAAACTGTATTTTAGTTATCCTGTTATTTTGCCAAATCCCCTAATAGTTCAAAATCAAATGTTCAGGTGACACATCTACCTTAAAATTCAATGTTTTGTCTGCTAGAAGGGATGGTCGTTTTTAATTTCTTGCGAAAAGCTGTGGGACTGTATTCCCTGTTGGAGACACATTTTGTTGTCTCCATGTTGGACAAGTTAAATAAAGTTACTTCAACAAAAAAAAAATAATAATAAAAGACACTGCGTTATCTCAAGCACATCTCAAGTCTCTACAAGATGATTTTAATAAATGAACTGAAACAGATGGCAGTCTGGAAGGTAGGAAAACAATTCTAATAGTTACTGCTCCAGTAAGGGGGAACGGGGGGGNGGGGCTGTCAGTATGTGGGTTGCATTTACTGGGCTCAAACATGCAAAACCACCAGCAGGGTCCTTTAACACTGCAGTCCCCATGCAGAAGAGATGCTATCTAGAGAAAGATATACAGTACATGTGCCTACATGGAAGAACAACGAGCAAACAGTGCCACCACATGAAGTCTGACCTGGAGTCGCATTTAAAACAATCCAGCAACTCTATTTTTGTGCTGGATAAAACGGTAATCACACTGAAGCAGAGACACCAGGCCTCATCTTTGTTCTCAGAGGATCAACCGCACACTCCTCACACAGCAGCAGCATTGGTATATACACTGTGTGACATTTGAAGCTGGATCACATCCAACTTCAGGATCCCACGCTTTGACTTAATTATCTGTGATCACAGTGTAAATACAGCTGGGTAGGCTGCTAGCTGCTGGGTTAATGTGACATCCTGTGGTGACGCTGTCAACATCCCTTACTTTCCTTTTTTTCATTGTGTGTGCAGGTGGAGACACATGCAATTTGTATCATTCCAACAGGTAGTTTAAAAAGTTTTATCCAAGTAAAACTTAGGACGCTGCATTCCCTCTGTGGACAAGCAAGATGAGACAGAAGTAAAATAACCTTTTGACAAATGACTCATGGGTAAAGACGCCATTAAACAATGCCCGAAATGGCATTTAAATGTCCCTAACTATTTTCTTTCCAAACATGTCGCTGAACACCAGACACCAGACAGATAGAATTCATGAGAAAAGAAAAGTAAAAAGCACTTGAGAACAGGTAGTGCATATTCTTGCGTATGCACCTCAGTCAGACGGAGTCAAGGAGGGTATTCAAAGTCAAACTGGATGTGTGTTTGCTATTCCTCTACACCACACATAGCCCTTACTTTTGAATACTTATTCTGAGAGGGAATGCAGATAAGGACAAGAGCACAGCATAGACAAAGAGATAAACAATATCCATTGAAGTCTACACAGACCTTATCAAAAAAAATCCCAGAGTAACAGGGAACAAACGATAAATACGTAACTAAACAGTCCAAATATAAATGGTAGACAAATGCAAGTAAACGGTGTTTAAGAGCAATTGTCTTGTGCAAGACAGTGTGAAGAGAAGAAGACATTTGAAGTGGAAAACAGAGCAAGATTGCAAGCTGAAAGTGCATTTATTGTGTAATGCACGGTAATGGCAGTCAACCATGCATCCCCATCTCTGTACGCACTGGATCTGTGCGAGTCTCATGAACATCAGCGTGTGCTTTTTTATGACGAGCGATGGAGGATTTCACATTGTTGGAGTGTTGCAGCAGGAGGCCGCTCGCTCTCTGAAAAACACTCATCTTAGTAAAGTAGCAAACATGATGGGTTTTGGGGGGGATGCGTATGCATGTGTGTTTGGTAAGACACTTGAGCTCACCCTGACAGTGTTTAGATATGCAATGAATGTCTTATTCTGTTCCAGCCAGTAATACATCATGACTGGTCTTTTCATACTAGAATACCTGCTCTCACAAAATCCCCACCTCTGTTTTCAGAGTCTGTCGTATAATACTTTTTTATGTTTCTTGTATTATCTGGAATGCACACATCAGACCCATCAGATGGTATTAATGCAGTGTGCTGTATTTCTTTACAACTTTATCTTTTATTCTTATTTTCTCCATCTGGCCATTTATCACACATGCATTCCAATGTAAACACTATACATTGACAGCACTGTTACAGTACTGTTTACTGATTAACAGTATTGTTAATCAGTAAACAGAGTTCACGTTGTACATTAATTTTCAAATCTTCATTACTCCACTGAACTATAATGACTATGAAGCAAGAGATTAAATTTCAAGGCTAATATGCCGCCCAAGCTGGTCCATCCTGTACTACTTTAATAGTAAGTACTGTAACACAATTGAGCAAAGTAACTGAGAAGTGATATTTTGAAATGATTTGCATAAAATACCGTACTGTAGTTTTGCTATGTTATTATCACAAAGTAATATCAGCATCAGCTAAGAATGACAGTAGTTTCCATAGTTTTCCCCAGAAATATTTCTCTGCATTTCTATTGTAGTTACAGGTATTTCCTCACCAAAAATGACTTTGTGTTGTGTGAATAAAGAGAGAGAGAGAGAGAGAGAGAGAGAGAGAGAGAGAGAGAGAGAGAGAGAGAGAGAGAG
>VXCM01000190.1:64510-101627 GCA_014773175.1 Lucifuga dentata
TTTTTTTTTTTTTGTTTGTTTTTTACTGTATATTGTGTATTATTGTTTATTGTATATTCTGATGCTTTGGCAATATTGTTTGTTTAAACTTTCGTGCCAATAAAGCTCATTGAATTGAATTGAATTGAATTGAATTGAATTGAGAGAGAGAGAGGGAGGGAGAGAGAGAGAGAGAGAGANCTCTCTCTCTCTCTCTCTCTCTCTCTCTCTCTCTCTCTCTCTCTGAACAGAAGGGAGATCCCGATTCTGCTGAAATTTTAATAGGATGAAGTCGATTGGATAGTTGCACAGCTTAGCAGAGCAGCGCATGTTTATGCATAAGCAAAACCTATGCCCCACAGACACCTATGCATCTATCTTAGATTCATAAAGGTTCATAAAGATTCATAAAGGGATTGCTACTCAAACCTTGCTCGCTATAACGGTGTAACTGACAACGGTTTTCATTTCCACTCAGCCATTTTGGTTGCTTTACACCTCTTTATTTTCCCCTGACAATGTTCTCTCTCTGTCTCTCTCCATTTTGTTTTTCAGAGAGCGAGTCACCTCTGCAGCACTGGGTACATTATTGCCATGGTGACACCCATGATGCATTGCACACAGCAGACTTTCAGGCAAGCAGGCCTCCTAGAGGCGGAGTTTAACCCTCTACCTTGCAGGTCAGCTTTGGTGAAACCAACTTTGTTAGCGCAGAAAGAAAATAACAAACAGAACAGAGCAGAGCGGAAAAGAAGAGTAAAGGTTAGTGAGGGACCATCATTGTTAGTGTCCTTAAATCTAAAGTGTGCAGTCTGGTAAAGGGCAACATGAGGGAGGGCTGATGATAAGTTAGCATGGGTAAAAATTATATTTAGTGGTATTTTTTTCTGTCATTGTAAAAATGTTTGATTTTGACTTTAAATAAATTAGTCAGATGTTCTATTCTAAGACTATTATGCAGTACTTCTATGTGAAATGGCAGCAGCTTTAACTAGTCTTTAACCTTTAACTAGTCCTTAGCAAAGTCAAGACAGACTGCTGTCTGAGTTTATCTTAACTTCTGCTGCCCTCTGGAGGACGTGTGCAGAAGCTCACAGCACACAAGGAAAAGGAATATCATGTGGTTTTGAAGATCAAGTTTTTGATTATTTAAATATATCTATGTGTATATACTGTATATATGAATCACTTAATATATCAAACAGTTATTTCATAACAATGTAAAAGGAAATGTAATATAAATAAATGAAAATTAACAGTTTGAACTTAAAGTCTTTACATTCAGATATTTACAATAACGAGACAGAAAACTATTGATTGTATTGCAGTACAAATACCACATCATCAGCAACGTTTTTTAGTCTGTATTGGTAGCTAGCATGACTTGAGATGGGAGCTTTAGGGGGTGAAGATGGAAAAGTAGGCAGGTGGGTGTTTGTGTGTATGTAAGGGCTGAGAGCAAACTGGGACAAACTCAAATGAAAGAAGTGAATGCTGTCAAATAATAGCCAAGCATCCTTAGGGTATTTTTTTTTTAAACAAAATCAATGCAATACCTTGTAAAATAATGTCTAATGTCAAAGAAAAGCTGACAATCTTAGACATTTTTTAGCAATGCTTTAAATACAGTGGGGGAAAAAGAAGCTCTTAATTTGTTTAGAGAGTCTTAAATTTGTATATTGTTAGCTTGTTTAAATATTTCCAGTTTTTGCACCAATGTATTGGTGCAATATAAAAAAGGCCAATACATCATTGGTCAGAAACAACAATAATTCATAGTATTATCCTTATAATGTGACAAATGCCTGGCATGGGAAAAATAGTTTAGTATGCCAGGGTATGTTTAGTGCTATTTAAGTGCATCCTAATTACAGGAGGTCATGGTGATTCCATGATAAATATTATAAAGGTCTTCTGTACCGTCACAGCCACGTTCAATCTGCCCGCTGCGGAAAAGGGCGTCATTGATGAGGTCTGGCAGACGGCCGTTGAGATCGACTGAAGCCAAGCAGCCCTGGAAGCCCTCCCGTGAAACCACCAGCTTAGGGAGGTTCTGATACATGTTTGGCCCCAGACCTCCGATGAACAAGTCACCTGAATGGAAAAAGAGGTTTGTGGAAGGGAGAGGAGATGCGGATGAATGTCATTGCACTGAATTCACCAAATAAAACAGAATGAATAAAAACAATTTATTGACTTTGAAGTAAAGTTTATTTCAGCTAGGTAACAATTAGGCAGCTTTTTGTAAAACGACTGAGAAATAGGTACAAAACAGGGATGTTGCACCTTTAAGGTCGAGGTTCTTGGCTCCATTGACATTCTGGGTGACTGATTTTGAGTCTACTTTGAGTGTATGTGTGTTTGAAGCATCTCGTGTGATGACCACGTTATGCCACTGATTGTCGTTCAACGGGTTGTCGCTGTTTCCCTTCAACAGACTCGGCCCATTGCCCAGGTCAAACACGTAGTGGATGAATCTGGAAGAGGTGAGGAAAAGGACATAAAATTAACAAACCGGCATTTGTTGGTTTATACCAGTGTGTGCGGATCTAAATGCTACCATGGTTTCTGGACTACAGATAGACATGGAATACAACAACCAAGCAACCATCATCAAAATCCAATTCACCCTTTGACTAATTCCACAGCAATAAAGTCATTCCCGTCTCCGCTGTTGAAGATGATGAAACCGTCGGGTGAGGTGGTTTTGAACTGAAAGAAGAGGTGCATTGTGGTATAGGCCTGCAGCGTGGCCAAGCCTAGGTAGCTGCCTTTAGTCTTGAAGGTCACAGGGTCGGCGATGATGAAGCGCATGCCAAAACGAGCATTCAGCTCGCAGAAGTCAATGTCCCCATTCTTGCACATATCAATGTACTGCATGCCGTTGAACTTGAGACTCTGGAAGGAGATTGAGAAGATGCATTTTCACAAATACGTCTCACGATAGTTTCTTCTAAAGAATCACAGTAATCTGTTATAGATTTGTCATGTTCACAGTTGTAGCAGACTGGTTGGGTTGCTACCAAATGTGTTGAAATATATTGGATTTTACCTGAAGATGACCTATGAAGGTGGAGGGAGAGGATGTCACAAAGCGCTTCTCAGTCAAGATGCCCGTTTCCACATTGTTGAACTCCAGACGGGTGTGGTCGCCCGCCATCTGACCTGAACGGGAAAGAAAAGAGAAGAAACAAGAGGATGAAGTCAATTAAGAGAAGCTAGAAGAAAGAATAGTACAACTCCAAACTTTAGGTTTTGAGTTTTTAACTTTGTGCTAACTGTGCTAAAATGTGCATAACAGATACTCAAATTGCAAAAGACATACCTTCAGACATGTCGTCATCCACGATGAGTTTGAAGTTTTTACCACGCCGGACCACTCGTACTGAGTGCCACTCATTGTCGTTGAGCTTTTGCCCAGCATAAAGAACCTCAGGGCCCTTGCCTGAAGAGGAGGGTTAGTTAGTTGTGGGATGGGGGAAGCACAGCATAAACCAAATCTTTCTTTTCACAAAAAGAACCCATGGAAGCTTTGACTAATTAACTATGAATATATGCTTTGATTTTGAACATGTATGCCTTTTTCCTCTACAATACAGTCAGCTGGTCATACATGACATTCATATCTTAAAGTGTTGGTGTTGGGCAAAAATTAGGTTTGACTGGGCAACTGAGGAATCACAGCCATATGAGAATATCTGCTGTTACTCATACAAGGACTCAAAATCTGTGAAAAATGAGAGAGCGGCTGAGCCAATATAAGTGATTGCGTATATTTTGTATTAATTTATACTATATTGTTCACATGGTAGTTTTTCAAGGTGTTATATTTATGCACATACAGTATATACTTATTTAACATCAAATTGATCTGCCTACATTTTTATTTCAATATTTTTTCATTTGAAATCCAATTTTTTGATCTCCCCAGCGTATCTATATCTACTCATATCCTTATCAAATGAAGCAAGATTATCTTAAAATCCAGTTTCATTTCAACTTCAAAAGTTGAGCCTGGGGGAGATTTTACTAAGCTAAGTAATCCTGTGACCAACCACAAGATGGCATTACTGCAACACTGTTGTCAAAGTGTTCATTCAGATTCTGGCATTGCCTCTGCTGCACAGTATTGATCAGAGATTTAAACCACAACCAAGCAGCGCTCTTTAATCAGCTAAAGTGATTTCTAGTCCAGAATAAAGCAAACGTTTGCTCTCCACTATCTCTAAGAATATTAATGCTGTGTTCTGCATATTTAGGAAGAAAATGCCAAGGGTTTGTCATTTTTGATCACTTTTGTGTCAGCTTGTCCAGGCTGCTGTGCAATAGTTAGTGGTATTTAAATCAATTACTCGATTGATTAATTGATGACATTGAATGTGTGCATGCAAGTTATGTACAGAGCAACTTAACCCCAGTTTGACCACGCCTCCTTCACATCTTCACAAAATACCTTCAAACCCTGAAAAACGGGCTGGGCTGGGCCTATTTTTGCTAACGTTTGTTTGTCTGCTAACAAACAGACAAACGCCAATGATCACATAACCTCCTTGGTGAAGGTAAAAAGTGGATGTGTTGTTAAGCTGCTCTCTAAAGACAATCTATATAATCAATATGAACATGGTGTCTCTGATCTGCTGCTGCTACACTAATTGTTTGCCTGTGTAAACACTCAATGCGTAACTTGCAACTAACATATCTACACACCCGCTCTGTCCAGTTAGCATTAATGAAAAAATGAGTCCTTTTCATGGGTAAGAGCATGTCCATTAACACAATCTGTATTATATTTTGCAGCATGTGCTAAACTAAGCATTGTAGATAAAAAAGGAAGTGAGATATACAGCAATATTGCACAATGTAACTAGCAAACAACACAGCCCACAGAGTTAGAAAAATCAAGTGCAAATGTTCAGCGAGTAGCTAAAGGCATACATGAAAAGATTAAGAGCTAGCTTCCTGAATTATGCTGAAAAATGGGCCATTTAAAATGTATAGACTACATTAAGTCACATTTGCATAACTTTCATCTTTGGATATTACTTTTTCCCTCTTATCTGCGCAATCCCCTTATCAGTCCCCTGCATTCACACGTCTGCCCCTACATGAAGCACACACACACACACACACACACACACACACACACACACGCTGTAATCAAAAATGATTGAAGGAAGAAGGCTCCAGAAGAGGAGTGTTGACTTACTGGTGTTACAGTTTATCCTGACACAGTCTAGATGGGGAGGGGAGAATAAGTGACAGATGAAATCGCATCCTTCAAGGTTACAGCTGCAGACATCCAAGAGCAAGAAAAGCCACCTTCTGGGGACGGTCACATGACACTGGCAGCCATTTTAGCCTTGGTGGCTATTGCTTGTGAATATTACCAAATTTATATGAGCCATCCAATTGAATCTCAATCTAATTCCCTTCTGCAATAATCATTTTGTAGCCAATAATATTGTACCAATACAACCTCTCTGGTTTAACTAGCATGACTATATAATAGCAATATTTTGCATTTTGACAAAACATTTAATGTTTTCGTTTGTAATTGTTGCATCATTTTCAAAATGGTCGCTTGCAATTCAATGGCCACATCAATTTTCCAACCCAGCAACTGGGGCCTGAATATAATCCCAGTACTAGCCCATTACATAAAATCACATGTCATTTTATGGCAAAATAAGGCTTTATATGGGCTATAAAATTCTCCATCTAAAGGAGAGTACAGAAGCTGTGATTGGTGTTTGGGTGGTACGGGTTGGAATCCAGGCTAGTCATGTGCCGTCAACCGCAACAGAAAAGTGGGAGCAAACAGCCGCGAGCCAGGCAGCACCAGCACCATACAGGAGCCTAAAGGCCCCCTTTTAGAGGGTCCTCTGTACTCAGCTATGTGAGTTGTGCTATCTTACATGATAATAAGTGTTGTCTTAGGACTTGAACAGACATGTATCGCTTTGGGTTTTGAAGATAAACTACTCTCTAATGTGTATTTTGAGACCGCACTCAAAACTCGAAACGTAATATGGACTACATGTTCCATGGTTTCAAGAGCTATGGTAACTGAGTATATTGAATTCCAGAATGCATTAGTTATTTATCTATTAATTGTTACTCTGTATGTGCATATGCCTTACATAGCATGTGGCTATTCAAGGAGAATTTATCTAAAGGCTTGTTCGTTTGTTAAATATGTCACTCATGCCACCATCTGCAGGCGCTTTGGGTGCTGTGGCATCGGGCTGTTTGCCAGACAGGCCGCAGGCTCGGGGCCTTTGAAGGGGTGAGTGCCATCTTTGAACAAGGCATGGGAGATGCCAGCTACACCAAGGGTTACTGATGGACAGAGTCATGAATCTGCTATCATGAGAAAAAAGATCACAGGAATAGACCCATAAAATTAGAATGCAAGCTGTCAGTGCAACATTATTATGTATAAAACCCTATCTGCACTTATGAATAGATGGTAGAAGGTAAACTAAATGTAACTGAGTTAATGTGTGTCTGAGAATAGTGATCTATTGGTAAAATATTTGCTTAGTTTTACTAATATGGCTAACACAATAATGAACATGACTGCAAATGATTGATGACCTGTTCAAAAGATGTCCTGCAGAGCATGAATATTTTTAAGTGTTAGATTGATGAATATAGAATCCTAGAAACACATCTAAGCGTCAAGGCAAAAGAAATTTACAGTCAAGGCAAGTCAACGACAATGCATGCGATTACAAAGACAAACTACGACTGTTTAAGTACGTGTTAGGTCTGATATCTGGTCTAGACCATAAAGAAAGAAAACTGACAAAAGAAAATAATATGTCACAACACTAAGGCCTTCCCCTGAATTCTGCTGAGGTCAGCCAGCAGTGACGGTTTATATGATACCTAGGTTGACCGTCAGTTTGACCCTCCCGCTGTCCAGCTCGAGCCTCAGGGTGTCTGCTGACTCACGGGACGTGGCGGCCATGAGGAGGCCGAACGCCCTCTGGGACATGAAGCGGAGGGAGACGTCTTCCGCCTCAGTGTGCATTACGTTTGGCATCATGACTTTCATGTACATGCTGCCGTCGTAAGACAGGATTGATGCCTCTGAAGACAAGAAAACAGAAAAAAAAAGAAATGTTAAAATATTGATGATTTTGCTCATTTACTTTCAACAAAAATCATCTGAGAGACTTCTGTCCATGACTAAACTGAGGTGGTCTGTGTTTGTGTTTATGCATATGAAAGACAGAGACAGATTAGAACAAAAAAACAAAATGTGTGTGTGAGGTGTGTTAAACTGCAAATGAGAAAGACGAGACATTATCGTAACAAGACAAAGTATGGCAATATATTCCATATGCTTCACCTCCTTTGGACAGCTTTGTTTATGCTCCAGAAGCTCCAAATAAGATAAAGACAGAGTGTGCCATGAAAGCAAACAAACACACACACACACACACACACACACACACACACACACACACACACACGCTCAGTGAAGAAACAAAGACCCAGTTTTAAAGTTTGAACATGATACATGCATGTTTCTTATATTTTATCAGCGGAGAAACATGCATACACGTCCCATATGTGTAGTTGCGGCGATACTCATCACCCATCAAGCGACAGGTGAGTGTCTGGGAGCTATGCTGCTGCACACGTGCTGCTCAGTGATGATGCTCAATGAATTATCATGCTGCTTCTTGCCTTCCCTCATGACTCCCTCCATCATCCACTGGTGACTTTGCACCAATCATGAAATCATATGTGGAAATGTAGAGTAGATCTGGTATGTACGTATGCTTACGAAGTGGTGTAAAAGTATAGGTACATACGTATAAGTACCCACAAGCAGCCATACTTTAACACATCGGTATGTCATCCTAGCACACACTTGCACTGAAAAGCATCACAAACTTTCTTGTAGTCAGACACAGATGTAAAGACCGACTGGCCATGACGGTTTACAAGGCTGCTGGAATGGACTATTGCATTCTGTTCCTTTCTTATAGCTTTGAAAGTAGAAAACGTGAGAGTAAGTGAAAAAAAAAAAAAAAAAAANAAAAAAAAAAAAAAAAAAGATGAAGACTGTCAACGCATTGGAGGCCTCTTGGGAAGAGAGACAGATTAGAGAAAGTATCCATCCATGAAATACCTGTTTTGACACCTCTGCTTTTAAAGGAAAAAACAGATACGCACCAGTTTTTGGCCGTCTGGGGAAAAGCTGAGGCGGTAGGCGTGAGGTTTTGGAGCATCGCATGAGAGATGTTGTACCTGGTCAGGATGTAATGTCACATTGCCATACTGTGTGCTGCTGCATTTTTTTTTTTTTTGAACAAGGCAGAATATGTTTTATGTAACTAGTTTCTAGTTTCAAAATAGTCATGCAAGTATTGCAAAATTATTGATTTTTCTGGCCAAGCAGTGTAAAAAGTCCACATTTGTTTGTGTTGCTTTCAGGGCTGTTGTAAAAATCCATTTTACCAAGAAGGCTGTCAACTGTGTGGGTACAGTAGCCTGAAGGACAATAAGTCTTTGGCTCTTCATTGTTTTACTCAATTTGACATTGTACAGGCTTTCTCCCTCTCTGTTTCTCCTTCACTCTTGCACCCACACACACACACACGTCACACATCCTTACATGCATGTGCTTACAGGCACGTACACACCAGCCGTGAAGCATCTCCTAACTGACAGAAGCGTGTATTGATTTCGGAGCGAGTCAGATGTCAGGTTCACACAAGAGGAAAAAAGTTGGCGTGAGTCATGCTGCAACTCAAAAAGACAGAAAAATGCTTCACGCAACAAACTGTGATATCCACTCAAGTTTGAGCGGACTTGGCATGGCATCGTCGATCGCAGTACTTTTCAAACACCAGAACTTGAACTTAGCACACATCGCTTCCTGAAGATCCCGCGCACACACTTGTGAAGAGCTTAAAGCAGATGGCTGAAAACAAATATCACTTTACATCTAACGTTTCTGTAGAAAACTAGAAATCATCCTCTGCAGGAGCGAAGACTGATGCTGTGATTACACCCATTCATTCTGCGTGAAAGGCTAATAATGGGCCTTAGCGAGAAACTGCAGGTGATTGCACTAAATGCTTATACGCGTATGTGTAGAGTTGCATGCATGTGCGGCAAAACAGCCGTACAACAAACACACACACGCTACAGTATTACTTGGTATTTCTTAAGAGAGATATTAGCAGTATGAGGATGTCATTTCAGATGGTAATTAAGCCGCCACTTGTCGTGCGTGTGTGTGCGTGTGCGTGTGTGTTTGTGTGTTTTCTGGTGAGTCGCTCTTTACATAATTAGCAGTCCAATTGAAGCAGAAGATGGTGGAGGAGGAAAGCTATTAAGTCAAAAAGCTCCACAAATATTCAGGGTATGGGGGGGAGGACTGCGCTATTCAGATCTCTTCAACACACACACACACACACACACACACAACANATGGGGGGGAGGACTGCGCTATTCAGATCTCTTCAACACACACACACACACACACACACAACACACACGAATCCTGTTCAAATTCTGAATCTGAAACTGAGTGTCACCAGTGTTTCTTTCCTTTGGCAGTAACTGTGTAGGATTATCTAATCTTTTTTCCTCTCACAGAGTGACAAGTCTTTGTTTTGATAAACAAAACAACAAGGGCCTTGACTGTCAATGTAGCACTTTATGTGAAAGCCTGTCAACCCTTCTACACACTCTCTCACACACACATGCGTGCACACACACATTCAAGTATGTCCAGGTCTGCTGTCAACAATTCTTCAAGTTTAGAAATCATACCCTTGTACTGACAATAAGGACAAGCTCATTGATAAAGTATCATACAAGTGTAAAATATACCTTAGTCTTGTTTGTGTGTGTGTGTGTGTGTGTGTGTGTGTGTGTATGTGCAATGTGAATACACACTGAGCTGTAGGAAATGCCTGTACTCAACAGAAGAGGCTCTTAACTGTGGACATTATCCACAGTAATCCTTACCATGTGACTTGTTGTAGCACAAGAACAAGTCTCTCTCACACACACACACACACACACACACACACATATGCACACAAAGTACTGCTNCAAGTCTCTCTCACACACACACACACACACACACACACACATATGCACACAAAGTACTGCTACACACCACTGGAACATCAGAACAACCAAAAATATCCCAGCAGACTACATTGTACTTTTATGAGCATTCTAATAGAATAATCCAAACGCCCCTGTGAAAGAAAATCACTTATGTCAATACATAAAACATGGAGCGGTCCATTTTTAATAGAGGAATACATTTTTAATTCAATGGTAGCATACATCAGAATGGAAAACTCAGTAATTTTTTGTACTAACATGTCTGAGATTTAGAAAATCAAGTTCTGGAGGTGCAGTGATGAACTGATTGTGAACCTGCAGACTATTTGCCCTTATAGCCGTTAGCTTTATGTATGCCTGAGAGTTAAAAAGGTATAAAATGAGATTTTTATCCTCTTAAATGAGCATAAACTATCTCTGTGGGTTTAACAGGGCTGCTGATTTGTACCACAGAGTCAAGGATTACGTCATCCAGTGCAGAGATTTATGATCTTGCTGGCTTTTTTATTGTTGTGCCGAGTGAGATTATTTATAGCCCTACAGCATCCTTGTAGCATTAATGGACACTTGTGATTTGATAATAAGATCATAAACAAGCTAGATCTCCATTCATTCTGTGGCAGGTAGGTTTGATATACAGTATGTGCTACTTTTAATCTTCAAAATTCTGTGAAATGTATTAGGAAATACTGAAAAGAAAATCATAGGAAATAACCTAAAGGAATACATGAATACATTTTTTTTTCTTTGTCATCAACCTCATCTTTTTTCATGCTCAGTTGCTATCAATCTTCTTGTAATAGACACAAATCAGATTTAATAACTAGTACACACTTACCACATTGTGGAATCTCAAACCCTTTAGGTATTCAGCCTCAGGAAGAGGTCATATTCACGGAAAAGGTATTATCAAAGGTATTATCAAATATTCTGCCTTGCTTAGTTGAAGCAGAGCCAGCGGAGACAAATTCATCAGTATATCAGAAATTAGAATTTTTTGTACATCAGACATTTTGAATAGGTTTTACACAGGAATCAGGTATATCTGTTGAGCTTTATTAACATGTGACATTAACATTAACATTAACATTAACATTTTCCCTCTGTGGGCTAATCCAGTGGTTGGTAAAAACCATGGAACGGCATCCTTAACAGCTTCTCTGCTGCTTACTCCATCATATGATGGCAGCCAAACTGCAGTGTCTGACCTCCAGTATGTTGATGTGACGATTAATGACAGTTTGTGATGATTTATGGGAGCAAAATTCCCGCTTAGTGGGTAACTACACACATGGGTGCACAGAGGTCAGTGTGTGCAAACACAAATGCACACCAATTTGCAAACTAATGCTAACCTGAATCCTCATTACTACATGCAAATCTCGCAGACTTAGACATTAAAACTCTTAAGCCACAAACATGACAAGTTGCCAAAAAATGAGCAGTATTTCCTGCACAGGTAAGGAAATTCTTCTCACCACTTTGTTTACATAAAGTTACATGGTTAAAGTGTTTCTGTCTGTGGATAACATACAGAAACGTATACGTATGCAGGCAGGACCGCAGGCTGCTCGCACATCATGGGAACAACACGTCAACGGCATCTCATCTGCTAGATGTTCAGGAGGAAGAACATAATTGGACGACAGGTAGCTAATTGTCTGGATATTTATTTTGACTGGGTATCAATCTGTCAATATGGATCTGATGGAGTATAGGATCAGTGAAGAAGAGGGGAGGAATAAAACAAAGACATTAACTGTGAATGTAGCTGTAGAGAGGAAACTAAACATAAATCACATAATACACTAAATGCATAGTGAGAAATGCAACTGAAGTTCCTAACAGATTGCATGACTTCAAATGTTATCAATAATCAGCGACAATATTGGAGTGCTCGCAATTGTATCCACGCCGTTAAAGTGAATCCCCTTCAATCTCCAGCAAACATTAGCAAAACCTTCCTGACATCACTTCTGCCAAACTGAGATGTCAGATGCTGCATTCCATCACAGAACATTTACTCAGGTCACCGTAGTGATGGAAGTAGCAAGTCGCTGCAGCGCGGTGTCTGCCAGGACCTGCAGAGACGCAACAGCAGCCTGCCAAAATCTCATCTTTTTTTTTCTTTGCCACCTACAGACCCTTCACCAGCGAAATAAGAATATATGCAGGCTGCCAAATATAAACACCAGCAGTCAACATTTATATACACACTATTTAGTTCAAGGATATCTGACTGGAAAGATGTGTTTTATAGTAAAGGCATTTGCACTGCCTCCGGTTGGTTGCTCTGACTCTCTTCGTTGTGTGAGTAAGAGAGAGAGAGAGAGAGAGAGAGAGAGAGAGACAGAGAGAGAGAGAGAGAGAGAGAGTCTTGATGAAGCACATTTGATTTATTGTTCTGCCCTCACCAAATTTGCATGACTTGAACGCGCTCTCCTCCTCATCTATGATTCTCTAAATATAGAATGAGAAACTGAATGATCTGCAGAGGGAAGACCAGATAGTTTTCCTGTGGGTTTCCCTTCCCCAAATTTCAGAATCCCAGGATACTCGGCTCGGCGTTTCGCGCCGGGGCAATTGGAGCCTCCTCATTTGCAAAAACAGGGAGACTCTTGCAAAACGTTAAACACATTTGACAAATAGAACTAGTGTGTAGCATTGTAAAAAACCTCATGGTGTTGTAGCCACAATGCTGGGGTTTCATACAAAACAAATTGCCTGTCCTACCACCTCCTGGTGTTTAATTTGACTCTAAAAGAGCTAAAAGTTCTAAAAGAGCTAAAAGTGAAGTTGCTCATGTTTGGTCTTTTAGACCAAACATGAGCAACTTCACTTTTCCAAATACTGTTTCCATCTACAGTTGGCTGGTATTTACAAAGGGTACGGTGTATGGTCAGAAAGTGCTGTGTAATGTTCGACATCCCAAACCTCTAACACTAACCTGAACCCTCAGCACTGCATCAGACTTTAATTCTTACACTCACAGCCATGCACACAGCAGAGAATGACCGTACGTACACACACACACACACACACCATGGGGGGGCAGCAAAACCTAAATGACAGCCCGTTGCTGCTGACACAAGCTTCTCATTTGACTTGTAGGAGATGAATAGGCTGGAGATGAGAGGAATGAGGGAATGGAGTCAGGAGCGAGGGCAGAGGGGAAAAAAAATAGATGGTGACACAAAAGGAAAAAAAAATAAGACAACAGAGACAAGGAGGAAAGCTCAGAGCAGGGAAGGATTTAAAAAAGAGGAGATTAATAATGATAATCAACCTTAATCAACCTGACTGACATTATGTTCTCTTGTGCAGTATAACGTTGCATAATGAATAAGTCAGGCTACAGAGGTGTCTCTTGATGTTGTGGGATGATGCAGGAAAATAACAGCGCAGATTTAAATAACAGGAGATGCAATCTAATGGTATATTTTGCATAAGATGCCCAGAGAAAGTCAGGCAGCAATGCACTGCAAAGGACAATTCTGTATTTTTGTCCTTTTCTTATCCTAAAAATCAGTTATCCTCAGTGGGAACCCTCAACCCTGGAGCTGTGAGAGCTGCGGAGACTTGTCAATTTCTCAGATGGCTGAACACTGAAGGCTTGATTTCCTCTGTGTGCTTTCTCCCCCCCCCCCCCCCCCCCNCCCCCCCCAGCAAGTGTGGGAAAAACCACACAGAAGTAAAGCGGGAGATTTCATGTGCAAGTGCGAAAAAAAAAAATTGAAATGGAAGAGTGACTGAGGCAGAAACACGACACGGAAAAGCAGGATAAGATGGATGCAGTACATCCCCATCCTTCATCCCCTATTCCTCATTGCGTCCCACAATACAAGTCAGGGTTTATGTAACCCAGCACAGTTTCTAAGCATTTAATTACAAATGTGGATTAGGAAGCAAGAGCATAATGTTCCAAGTGGTGAAAAAACTGAAATGAACAGATCGTTTTAAAGTGTGGTAGGATCTGTTTTTCTCCAGGGTAAACATTGTCAAACAAATCTCTCTCTCTCTCTCTCTCTCTCTCTCTCTCTCTCTCTCTCCACTACCTCAGCCTTCCTTGTGCCATTACAATGCATGAATCACTGTAGTTGAGTTGTAACAGGAAGTGCAGGCATATTCTTCCAACAAAGGAGGATAATTGTCGGTTCACCATGAGTCCGTGTTATGGCGCCAGAGGAGAGGAGAGGAGAGGAGAGCAGAGAAAAGGAGAGGAGAGGAGAGGAAGAGGAGAGAATCTCACTCCCTAGATTCCCTCTCCAGGTTAAGAGAATTTCTCATCAACTTGAATTAAAATTCAATCTATATGACCTCCAATTATACAAAACCTTCTTTTTGCAAAACTTCATCCCAGAAAATGGAGAGGGGAGAATAAAAGGATAGTAAAATTAGGATGAACTCATTTCAGGGTGAAAAAAAAAGCACCCTCGAGTTGCAGTGCTGACAAACCAAAGATCCAGGCTGGAAAACGTGCAACACGCTCGATAACGGGGAAGATACCAAACTCATTATTCTGCTCAATTCAACGATTATTCAACAGCAGGAAGCTGATAAGTGTTAAAAGACAAATGGAACAAAGCTGAGATGAAGAGTGAATAGAAGGGGGAAATATAAAATGCAGGCCGAGGCATTTTCTACACCCAGCACAATACCAGTACATTTCAGGCTCAAATAAAATAGGATTAATTCAGCATGTCTCCCTCGGCTGTAAAACTGAAAAATAACTCATAATATGCAAGCACACACACACACACACACACACACACATGAATGAATACTCATATTCATCTCAATAGTTAGGCTTAGAGATATTATGTGTTTCTGCAGATATGTTGCATAAGCTTAAGAAAAAGCAAACTGTAGACATGTAAGTGCAAAAAACTTTTACACACACATTCGTTTACCCACCCAGATTCCAATAACAGATTTTGTTGAAAGATCATCATTAGCTACTTGAGTCTCTTCCACAACTGTTGCTGATGACAAATCCTAACCCATACACAGAAACCGCTGAAAGGATCAGATGTGTTTGTTTTGCCATGCACCGATTGTATCCCAGTGACTCTACGTGTGCTAAAAGTGTCAAACAGGAAGTGAGTTCTCCTTTCCATGTATGTTCTGTACTTAGTCAAACAGCTGTTTGTATGATGTTTCTGACTGACTGTAGGATTGTAGGATAGTAGGACTGATTGTACGGTTGTATTGGATTATACAGTATTAGACCAGTAGTTCAAAAATGTTTTGATAAAAGTAATACTTAGCACGCTCACATAGAATGGAGATAAATACTGTACATATGAGATGAGTTGGGCTATTTTCAATATACACTACAGGCCAGAAGTTTGAGGCCACGCCCAGATTTAGCATGAGCAGACTGTGTAGCAAGTTAANACACTACAGGCCAGAAGTTTGAGGCCACGCCCAGATTTAGCATGAGCAGACTGTGTAGCAAGTTAATCAGAAATGACGTGGGAGAAGGGCATGCCTTCATTAAAAATCATTTCTTAAGCCATAGTCCATAATGTGCTCACGTTGACAAATTCTTCTTGAAAACTAATTTGTTACATTTATTTATTTATCTGTCATTTCCTGTGCAATAAATTGTAAAAATCTGGGGGTGGCCGCAAACTTCTGGCCTGTGGCGTAAAGTAATCTAGTCCTTAGTTAAAGGACCATACCACCCATTTTGCATGTTTGAGCCTAATATATTCAATTTTCATATATGTAAGGTTAAAATGACAATCATTTCCCAAAGGATAAAACCGTATTTCAGCTTTCCTGATATTTTGCAAAACCTCTTAATCTTTCAAAACCAAATATTCAAGCGATACACTCATCTTAAAAATTGATGTTTCACCTGCTAATAGTTACACAGCCTTATGAAATCATGGTTGTTTAAATTTTTCGATAAACACAGGTCTTGTTTTGGGACTATATTCCCCGGTGGAGAGATACATTCACTCTGCGCTTTTTATTGTGCTTAAACGCTAAAATTACGTAACTCTGAAAAAAAAAACCTGAATACACATCTTCTTCGTGATGATGGATTACTTATCCCAAGGACATTTCAAATATCAGCAAGTTGATTTTAATGGTGTACCAGAATGAATTGAAGTCAATGGCGGTCTGGAAGGTAGGAATTTTTTTTAAATTCACCGTTCCAGTAGTATGCTTTGGGAAATGATTGTCAGTAACGTGTTACATGTATGATAATGGACTATATTAGGCTCTAATTTGCAAAATGAGTGGTATGGTCCTTTAAAGGATAATAATACACTTGAAAAAAATCTTAACAATTTTTCACAGAAACACAATTAGATTTCAAGTGATTTGATTATCTGCATAAACTTCCAGAGTAATCTGTATACCACCAGTGGTACACACTGCACAGTTTGAGAACAGCTGTATTAGACTGTAAATGGGCTTATGATTTTATGGTCAATGAGTATGCATATCATTAGCTATTTGTTATTTTATTGAGGGCTAGTTACACACCACAGAAAAGGAAACAAAATGCAAATATTCATGGTATACCAATATAATATACTTATGTAACTGGTCCACTAGCTACAGTCCAAACTTACAATGCAGACTGTAAAATGATCCAAAATGTATTATTATTATCTCTTTACAGTGAATATGATACAGTAATATTAGCTGTTGTGCTGGTAAACTGCAGGTGCACATGCTGCTGATGCTTCAAATCTACCACCTGCAGAGCACCGCAGAGGCACCATAAAGGCATCATCTGCTAAATAATGTGAATCAATTATCACACTCAGGGCCTGTGAGCATTTACCGCCAGTCTGCTCTGTATATCAGAATCTCAGACTGTAACATTAAAAAATCAAATCAAAAAAATAAAGTATTATTTAATTAATTAATCTAATTTTGATTTTATTTTAAAAAAAAAATCAAAATTTATTTCCAACGTAACACTTCATGTAATTAAAGCCATTAATAGAGAAACCATATTTTAAAAGGTATTATACTGCTTATTTCTCAATTTCTAATTTACCGTCTCTTTCTATATCCCATTTCCTGTTGTATTTTCAGCATCATTCTCTTTTCTCCATTTTCCTCATCTTTCCCATCCTCCATTTTATACCCATCTTCCCTTTGTCCTTTCCCTCCAGTGTGAATGTACGTGAGCGCCGGCCTGTTAGTCAAGGCAGACCTTGAAGTGTCATTTTTTTCTGTCTGCTGAGATAAATGTTTAGTCAAAGGTGCTTATCACTCGCACGTGATGAGAAGAGGGGCTGGGAGAAGAGACGAGGAGGAGAGAAGGATGAAGGTGAAAGAGAGTTGCACACAGCAAGGAAAAGAAGGAAAGGAAGGAGGGAAAGTTGGGTAAGGATGTTCCCATTTAATTAAAAACAGACAGACACACAGATACCCAACTCGAATGTTTCCTACAAATTCAAATGTCTGATAATGAGAAGAGAGATGCAACCATTTCCACTCCAAGTGACAAAGCTAAGGACGCTGTAGAAGCCTTAATCATGACTCCTCCTCCTTCCTCACCTCCCGTCTCTGGGTGGAAATCGACCTTGTGATAACACTGGGAAAAGTACCTACAAGTTTCCAGTCCTACACCTCATTCTATCTCACTTACTCAAGACGCGTGCATTCAGACAACTGCATGTTATCAACCTTGAGGTGATGTTCTTTTATTCAATCCCAACTGTCAAGCGTTAGACAGAAGCTTTATACTCCACACATCAACTTATCCTGTCAGACAGAAATACGACCTTGGAGACGGGAGCCACAAGCATTCACTAATTCCTTCTTCTACGACCATAAAGGCATTGCTCTGTCTCAAAGCATCATACCGTGATTTGTGCACTTTGACAGGTCAAAGCAAAATAGTATCTATTTAATTTCAGCTGTTTTGTGTTGTAGAGAGTAATGAAAGCAGTTTCAATAAATGGAGACACTTGTGATAACCCCCCAAAAAACAAGAAACCGTCGGTTTTCAGGAACACACCCAGAAAGCACCAATTACTGACCGATAAAGGAAATGGCCAAACAAGAATAAAAAAATATGCCTCTTGTTGTAATTCTTATATACAAGGTTTTTATTGTGGAAAAATATTTTTACACTTGAGAATTGTGTAAAAAGACAACTACTTTATAAATATGTTACAATTGGGAAAATTTGCTTGCGTGTCTTTAAATGTCAACCTCAACAACTTTTCAAATATAGGTTTTTACCTATTTATGGAGAAAACATGATGAAACATGGGTGCAGCTTTGATGATAAAATTCAAACAAAAATCAGCTTGTGAACACTATAATAACACATTTAGCTCATGTAACACTAAAAACAAATCTTTACTGGAGCTTAATGAATGATAAATTTCTTACTCAGGCACTCTAAGATTCTTAAAATGTCTTGTAAGATCCATGCACAAAGTTCAGTTTTTTGGAATCTGATTCCATGTCTAGAACCAAAATATTATGTGGTGGTAATCGGTACCTGACCTTGTGATATTATTCATATCATGGCAACCTTGCAATTATGCACAAAAGAGCTATTACAGGGTGTGAGGATTATGGGAGACCTTCATCAAGATCAACGCTTTTTTCCCCTTCCTCTGTGGGTTGAAAAGGCGTTTAGACAAGCATTTAAATTATAATCAATCCAACATTGTTGAAATTGGCTTTAAGCGTACAGTATCTAAGGACCTGACCTCATCTGAATACAAATAGGTTTGACCATAGTTTGCAAGAAATATTTAAAAAATGATGAATACTTTATCAACCTGCCCAGAGACAGTAAAATGAGGGCAGAATGCTTCCAAAAGAAGCATGCTGCCCTCACTGGCCCAGGACTGAATCCTGCTAAAGCTTTAGTGTGTCTCTCATTGCCCCTGGGCTGGGATGTGAAACATTTCTAAGAAATGCTCTTGAGAGGAGTCTTAAACTTTAACTTAAAAGTCAAAATATTCTGAGCAAAAAGTGAAAAGTGAGAGCTAGGCATTCGATAGGCACTGTAAATAAGCTAAAAGTAAATGTACCTTTCCACCAAGTCTAAGTGAGGGCTGATTGCAATGATACTTGAATGTTTGTAAAATAAAGCTATGTTCAGGCATTAATGCTGAAGTCTGATTTATTAATTAATTTATTTATTTTTTGTCTTGATGGTTCTTGGCTGGTGTCACTGAATCTGGTGTTACATACACTGACCTGTATCAGATACCAGCGTGAACACAAAATGGAATCCTGTTTGACAATTTCTTGCACACTTTATTCTAAAATTCCTCATTTCCCTGCAGCTCAGCCTGGATAGAAGCTTCTCCAAACACTGTATATCTAACAAATTTGCAAAATCCCTGTCTCTCCACTATCCTCCATGTTTATTTTTACCGGGCTGTGAGGTGCCGACACGGAATGATGATGACAATAATATGGGGCATGAATTCTGATCTCTGTTCTCACAGCAGGTCGCATGCCCAGAAATTGGATATGAATCAGATATACAGTAGGACCACATATGCAAAAGGCCCAAATCAGACTTGGTTTGTTCACGACTGAGAAAAAAAATTGAATCTATGCCATGCACAGACTAAATAAATAAATAAATAAATAAATAAATAAATAAATGAATAAATAAAAACAATAATAATAATATATACATATATAAATAAATCTGATTTGGGCCACTTCGACCTGTAACGTGACATACTCTGAGTAGCTTTTTACATTACAGCCTGATATGTTCCAGCCATTTTAAGAATAGTTTTACTATATCAGCTAAGTTTGACATCCAATTAAGAGTTGTCTGTGCAATCTGTATATGAAGAAGTGATGAAAACTGTATTCTGTGGTTCCTCCGTTACATAGTCTTGCCTGGCAGATGCCAAATATTGCACAAGAATTGCACTTCTATCCATAAAGGTCCTGCCTTGCTTGCCTTTATGGTACTTTGCTGTCGACCTATGATTAAATGGCCAAAAGCCACCACGTTTACAGATAGGTGACGACAGATTCCATGTCTGAAAGAGGCTTATGGTAAAGGAAGCCGGCGCCGTAATGAGTGATGTCACCATTGATCTGCGGTGGACACGCTGAGCCATTAGCACAGGCCTGGAGCCATCGCCAGGCTCCTCCACTGACTGCAGGGAAAACACAGCACTTATGTGGGTGGTGGCATCTTCTCGGGGAAAATGCAATATGCATTAGACACAATCCAATCTGTCTCCAGTGTATTGCTGTATATGAGAGTGTGCGTATTTGCGTTTGTGTGCCTGAGCATGTATGTGTATGTGTGTGTGTGTGTGTGTGTGTGTGTGTGTGTGGGTGTGTGTGTTTGAAGATACAGCAGAAAGACAGAAAGAGAAGCGTCTCGGTGGGATCGCTCAGCGCTGGGCTGGCACAGCGTCAGACAAACACACTTCATTACAGGCCTATTTACCTGATTAACTGGGCTACTTTATCAGCTGCACAGCACTCAGCAACACCGAACTGTCAGCAACACCCAAACTCCTATATACATACGCTCACACAAGCAAAGCCACACAAAGTTCACCTTCTGTTTGAATGACTTGCTGAATCAAGACAATGTGGCTGAGACGACAATCCCCATATCTTGTCAGACAGTGGATGACATCACATATTCCTCCCTATAGTCTTGAATTAATGTCATCTCTTACAAGCTGGGCTCAAATATAACCTCGAATAAGCTGCTGTACTCAAGTATTTCCTTATGGGGAATAACATTTGGATAACCTTTTCATGTAATGGAATGTAACAATCAAAAAAGGAATAGAGCCTGAAGCTTTCTTGCGAAGACAAGAACGAGGACAAAGCCCACCTTGAAACATTATCATTACAGGAGGGTAATGATTTCTTTTCTCTCTGTGGATCTGACTGCAGGCTGTTTGAGAGAAGAAAATCATTTTCAAGTATCACCTTTGTAAAGTACTGCACTCAGCTACACTAAGCCTAGATGCCAGACTCTACCCAATTATACATATTTAATGCTGATTCAGCTCTAAGTTGGAAAAAGACCCTTTTCGTACACTTTAGAGAATGATTAAAGCTGAAAAAAAAAAAACAATAAAACCACAACCAGAACAGAAAGATCAGACTACAAAAATGAACAAATAACATATAAAAGCTGGGAATGTCTTGTTGTTCAAGGGAAACTGAGTGTAAGGATCACAGGTAAAAGCTAATGAAGATCGGCATGTTGATAAGTTGCTTCATAATTAAGAGCCACGTTTCGTTCTGCTTCCTCTGGTGTAAAAGTGAAAACGGACACGTCAAATCAGCAATGAAAGCCTAAATTCTCTGCTTCAGAGCTTCGTTTTTAAAAAAGGAGGGCAGAAAGCTGTGACCACAGTGTCCACACACAAATGGGAGTCCGATGCATGGGAGGTGTGTGTGGTGTGTGCGTGTGTGTTATATGTGAGAGAGACAGAGGGCAGCAGCTGATGCTTGAGGAAGCTTATAAGTGTATAAATGTTATGAGAATTAGTGCAAGATCAGATCAAAATGCACCATTTAGCTACACTGACTAATCAACTGAGTGGGCTTATCTATCAAATTTATCGATCACTAACCTGTGTTATTTCATGCCACTGAATTTTACAACTGGACTGAAACAGGTCTTAATTTTTGCGTGATGATGTGTTTTATCAATCACTTCCCTGACGTGTAGATAAGGAAATACTGTAGTAACGCCTCTTTCAAGGCAAATGCTAAAAGATGCCGGTAACTGCCTTTTATAAGGGAAGGTGGCTGACATTATTTGCTCTTATTGACATGTTAAATCTGGCGCTGTGTTTTATGAATCCCACCCAGAATTTGCACAGGGCTGTATTTTAAGTAAGCAGCTTCAGTTCATTTTCCTCTTTTCCGTGTGTCTGTTGGGGCCTGAACCGAGCCGAGCTGCCCTATTTGAATTCAGATCATAGGCAGAGCAGTTTGGAGGACTATGCTCCAGGTCACAACCCAGATGAGAGGGGCCTATCAGGGCCAGGCCCCTGGTATCACACACCTCCATGAGGCACTGGCACTGCCTCGATGGCACCAGCACACATAAAAACACACACTCACACACATAATTCAAAATCGTGTCAAACCAAGCATGCAGAACATACAAGTTATGTTAAACACACACACAGAAATAGTAAATGATACAGACACTTCATAGTATGTGCATATATCCACAATATACACACATGCAGTACTAACACACACACACACACACACACACACACACGCAATGGCTGGCTCCCATGCTGACACTACATCTGTTTGTGTGATACCACGGCAGACCTCTGATCACAGGCGCTGTCGTGTCTCGTGGCCTGGGTTAAAGATGACATGCCAGGCAGAGCATGTATGTGCATGTGAGAGTGTGTGTGTGTGTGTGTGTGTGTGTGNGAGAGAGAGAGAGAGAGAGAGAGAGAGAGAGAGAGTAAAAAAGGGAGAATGGGGTAATATAGAATGATAAAACAAAGAGGGGGTACACAGACCATGTTATCCTGCAGGATAACAGACTGAGACATCATCTGTGTGCTAAACTTGGCACAGATACCAGGTAGAAAACAGATAGCAGACAAGAGCACTGCCGCCTGCTAGTTGTCGCTTGGTTATGATCTTTGATCTCCTCAAATACACTAAATATCTCTCAAGTTGCATTTTTGTCCTGGGAAATGGAGCCTCGAAAATTGCTGCCTTTTAAGCTGCCGCAGCAAGAGAAGAAATTGTATAAAGTAAAAGTGTTTTCCTTGAAAAGAAACTTAAAAGGCTGAGGCTTTGCTTTTGGATGATTCCATTATTTAAGTTTAAAAATATCATCACTGTTAATGTTATAACATTGCAAAACTGGACTTTTTTGCACAATAGAGTAATAAATGTTGGCAGAACAACATGAATACTGAAGGCGTTGTCATCAAAAGTGCATGCCGAACAGGCTGTAGCTTTAAAATCTTTCATTTACCAATATTAAATAAAAGCCTGTGATAAAATAATGTAATATCACCTTAAAGTTGGTATTCTGTTCCTTATTGACTCATCATATCAGCACTAAAGCTAAGTTCTATTAATAAATCATAAGTAGTGATGAGAGCTGACACTCACATTGTCAACACATGCAGTGTGTGTTTGGCTATAAAGGCAAGGATCCATTAAGCCTCTGACGCCTCCTCCTCTCAAACTCTACAGGCTATGAAAGTAGAGCATGTCATGCAAATTATGCATCCTTAATACCTGGGTGTCACAGTTTCTATTTGTGAGATAGATGTGGCATAGCATGCATTCTAGAAGACAATTGTGGAATGGAAGTGAGCAGAGAAATGTGGAAAACAAACAAATGCCAGAGTTCTGCTTAGCTGAGCTGCTGATGGTGGGAAGCAAACATATATACAGTGTCAGCAGCAGGGAGAAACGCAAATCCTGCAGACAAAGCTGCAGCTGGAAATGCGTTTTTATATTCTGAAATACACATATATGCAACTTAAATTCCTAAATCACACATTGGGACTCCATCGCTTCCACCCACAACTGAGATCACCAGTATTTATGGTCATATGATACAGATTTTCTATATTTGCCCAATTAAAGGTGAAACTGGGAATTTTCCTTTCCAAAACAGTAAAATCGAAGGTTTTCTACTAATGATCATTGAATGTACTGACAAAAACTTTTGGTCACTACTACTGGCCACATGGAAAGAAGAAATCTAGCTTGGATAAACACTTTTTACAGAAACCACATTACATTCCTTCATTTTAATGAATGCTGACAACTCTAAAATGTTCAAACCAATAAATCCAGCTTCTGTTGTAGTATTAGTTGAAGTAGTAATACTGATCAGAGAAGTCATTTCAAATAATTCAAGATCAGGAAAACAAATTTGTCGTTGCAGCAACTTATATATATTGGCAGATATAAACTGGCTTCATTTGCTGACATGAGAGGTTGAGGAGTTTATATAAATGCTGATGCAATTTGATAAATAATTCAATTTTCCTCCAATAGCATATAAAATATTGGGTTGAATAATATCTATAGTGTTTAGGCTGATCTCAGCAAACTGTTTTGAACAGATAGAAAAAACAGCTTATTTACATTCCATGGAAAAGTCACCAGCAAAGGCCAATTATTGTAATGTAAATGTCTAACCTTTGTTGCGCTCCCTGGTAGAGAACCGATCTCTATCATTTCAACTCTTGTCTCATCATACAAGCATGCTTCTCTGTTGTACAGTATGGTGCGCTTGAGATCAATACCAAGCACCATGTGTGAATACATCTCAGCGGTTGTTTGATATTGTCACTAGGGGGCACCAAGGGAAGCTTAAAAGTATGGAGGAGAAGGAAAATACTATTATAACAGCATGACTAATACAATTCCAGCCATTCCAAAGTGTTTCACATTCAATGAAGAAGGAAATACCAAATGTTCCTTGCAATTTCTTCAGCTCTTAAGTGTCTTCAAAGCCAAAGTCGGCGGAGTAGAATCAACTACGAAAAAGATGCACTGCGAACTGAATGAGTGGTCATTATGAAAATACACAGTTCATAAAGTTAATGTATTTCTGAAATGACTTTGCTCGCAACAGGCACTGCGCAATTTGTAATTGGTTTTGTCAGACTGATGTCACATGCACTGGAGCAGGTTTAAGCTGAATCTGCAGAGGTCAGGATGGAGATCGTCGGGAAAGGGAAGGGAAGGAAAGCAGCGGCTGTCACAGCTGGAGGATCGTGAGAATGCTGAGACTGACTGCTGGTTCGAACCATCAGCTGAAATTTTGCAGGCCTTAAACGAGACTCGGCTCACTCTTCACTGTGGTGGTTGGTGGTGGACAGACTCTCCACTTCAACTATTCACCCTTCATTCTGACCTTCACCTGTAGTCATGCACTTTGGGTACTGACCAAAAGAATGAGATCACTGACACATGCAGCCAAGATGAGATTCCTGGTTCTACATGACATGGCGAAGAGTTCATTGATGTTTGGGTGGTTTGATATTGAGCTGTAGCTCCTTTGCAGTAGTCAAAGGTTAGGGTGCCCCAGGGATCCTCCCTTTGAAGGTTGTCTGGGCATGGCTGACTGGGAGAAGACGTGGGGCAGCCAGGACATGCTGGAGGAATTATATCTCCCAGCAGAGGATTCTGCAGGAAGAGCTGGAGGGGAAAAGGACTCCTGGGCTGCTCTGATCTGGCTAAGCAAGAGAAAGGATGGATGGCCGCACACATGCACAGCTGGATGGATGGATAAATGGTCACGTTATCTCAAGGAGTAGAATATGGTCCAGAAATCCTGCTATCCCTGATGATAGATTAATTTAAACTGAATAGATAATAAATTCAGAAAAGGCAAAGCAACTGTAATACAAAGTGGTGATTTGATAGTCAGTGCAATAGCTGGTATTTTAATTTTGCTGCACCTTACTTAAGTGTAGCTGAAGTGCTCAAACATGTTGGTCTTTGCCACAAACTGAAGGGTTTTGAAGGGAATTGTATTAACCTCAATCTGTAAGTTAAAGCTCATTTTCTAACAATAAGCATCAAAACAAGTCAATATAAAAGTAAATTCAACATGATTTTTGAACTGTGAAACAGTCATTGCTACAACAGCTACATCAGCATGTTTTATAACAACTCAAGTCTTCCCCTAAAAATCAGAAGCAACTGTTGAACGGACTGAATCTTTGTTCTATCGCTTCGCAACTTGAGTAACACCTAAGGTCACATGGGTCATCATCCATCAGCAGACACTGATGTGTAGGAGGAAACAGAACAGGTCAGAGAAAGAAGGACTGAGGAGGAAGGGCACTGTGAGATTGTGTGTGTGTGTGNGAAACAGAACAGGTCAGAGAAAGAAGGACTGAGGAGGAAGGGCACTGTGAGATTGTGTGTGTGTGTGCCATTTGAGGGACATGGACATTGTGTTTTCCTTCTGTTTGCAGAAGGTCGCTGAGACACATGGGTTCTGTTTGAATTGATCGTGCTCCTAAGCCAGCAGAACTGCTTTTTTTCCCCCTTTAGTACAGCCACAACATCACTGGAGTCAAGCTAAGACAAGGCCAACTCAATCAGAAAGCCTCATCTCCCTGCGGAAACTCAGCTCTTTCACAACACAACAGGCATGCTTTCAAGTGTAAAATTTGATTTATGATTGTACATTTATGATATATTTCCTTTACATCTTCTGCTAGAAGGATTTTAAAGACGTTCCGAAACAGCGGCTGTATAAAACTAAGGTTACTTGTGTTTGATACCTTGAAGGTGCACGCTCTAGTGCACTCTATCATGTTCCTCCTGTGTAATTTATATGGGAGGGTTATGTTTTCCACCGTACCTGAAAATAGTTTCCAAACAATAGTCTTTATCACGAGTCTTGTTCCATGCAAAGTACATGCTGATCCCCTTTCTCCGTTGGCTTTCTTGAATCATTAACAACAGATTATCATGTCTCTGGCCTTCTACAGTCCCACTAACTACTGTTGGTAGCAACCAACTCTCATGATATTATTATTCTTAAAGTAGGCTTCTTTACACACCTCTGGTTCTTATGAAACTGCTTAAAACCCTCTACTGAACCTTGGAAATCTATAAAATGGTAGAGGAAAAAAAAAAAAGGGAGGAACAATCCAAACAATAGTCTGATAACATTCTCTTCCACAGCTCTTGGTGTCCTTATCTCCTCTGTCTCATAAAAACTTAATGCGTCCAAGCTCTTAAAACCTCGACAATGAGAGCCATTTTCACCAGTACACAAGTTCAATTTCATCCAGAACTTTCTTTAAGAAAAACGCATCTTTTTTGTTTAAAGGCACATGGCAGAGAAGTGAAATCCTATTAAAATGTTCAGCAAAGCTTCCATAAATGTTATGAAGGAATTCTCCCAAGTTGCACTTTATTCTCTTTGATCTCTACATTTCCTCCTCCCATCTGCTGCAGCACTGTCTACATCCTTGGAAAAGCAATTGTTTGAAGATGCTGGCACGGCCACAGGTACATAATTACCACATTTCCGACCGTCTTTAGGATACCATAACCATTTCAAACAAGTGTAACCATGGTATTCCATCTGTGGTATTCCAAATGACTGTTAGCAGTTACACTGCCATATTGGTCAAAAGTGACAGTAAACTGTTCCATAAACACACTCGCACTCATCAGAGTCCTAACCACAAAAACAAGGACAACAAACCTCTTTACAAAAGTCCCTTGGCAACAGTTCAAACACCCTTCTGACGAAACAAAAACAATTTTGCAATCATCACCTAAACAGAAAACACTTAGGCTGGATTAACATGCTAAGCATTGAGCGTTGCCGCTGACCTGGGCGTTCAGCGTTTTGCTGCACATGAGCGGAGTCTGAGCAGCGCAGCTCAACCTTGCACTGACAGGAAGCGTTCATTGCTAATGACAACTTAACGGTTACCGTGGACTGTAAAGACAGGATGTAGCCTCGACGTAATCTTTGCACATTCATGGTTAAAATCGGATTTTGGTTTCGACTCGGGTAGCGACACAGACATTGCAAAAAACAAAAATGCTCTTCTTATTAGGAGAAGAAAAGCGAAAAAACAGTGAATGTGGTGCATGAAACTCACATTTCAGACACTATATTAACAACTTCCAAACCTGATGTCCCTGTCTGACTGCTGACATTTTGCCATGCAACACCTTTGTTTGTTTTTTTTTGTTTTTTTACCAGATCATGTTACGGTTTCAAAGCTGTGTTGTATACTCTACAGATTATAAGCTTCTCCTCCATTGTTGTGGCGCTTCTGGTTACGTGACGTACAGCAGCACTCTGATTGGTTACGCGTTGGAAAGATCAGCATCGGAAAGGTTCATTAAATGAACTTTGAGCGCCGCATCAAAACGGAGAATCTGAGCATCGCGTGGCGCTCAAGGTGGCGTCACGTGACGTTAGGAGTCACCGCTCAGCTCCCAATACACAATAATGGAACGCCCAGGTCAGCGCAACGCTCAACGCTTGTCATGTGAATCCGGCCTTACAGTCACCACAAGAAGAAAAAAATGATCGCTAAGAATCCTCACCTTTCTCACAAGTGCTATCCCAGAAGCCGGTTCCAGTGCAGTCACAGATGAAGCGGTTCCATCCTTCTTTACATGCACCGTTGTTTTTGCATGGGTTGCTGTCGCACTGCTTCCCCGTGACCTTACTGCACGAAGACCTGATGCCGGTCACATTCTGGGACTGGGCGATCTGGCGGATGTCCTTGCTGCGTCCATCAATGAACAGATCACGGATGCACCCCACGTAGCCAAAGTTGAGCATGGCGGTCCACAGCTCAGTGGGGAGCACCAGGCCCATGCGGCTGTCAGGTAGACCACCCAGATAAAGATCCCCCTCCAGGTCCAAGATCTCATTTTCCCCACTGGCTGTGAAAGGAGTTCTGTGGCTGTTTACTGAGATGATGCCTGGAAAAATAAAAAAAATAAAACACCATTTTTAAAAAGGGCTCAGATACAGTAGTACTACGGAAAAAAAAAAACAAAACATCATCTACATCATGTCATGTTATCTACTTTAGAACAGGTAAAGGACCATACTGATGATTTTGCATGTTTGAGCCAAATAAATAAACCTACATACACAGTACATTCCTGCCAACCATTTTCCAAAACATACAACTGGAGCAGTACATTTTAGAATCGTTTTTCTTACTTTCCAGACTGCTATTAGTTTCAGTTCATTCCAGTACGCTATAAAAATTAACTTGTAGAGACTTGAAACGTACCTCAGATAGGTAATCCATCACAGCGAACCACTCTCCATTATTATTTTCTGTCAAACTAACTTAATTTAATCAAACTAACATGGAGCTACATGGAAAAAAATGTATGTCTCCAGTGGGGAATATATCCCAGGAGAAAACTGCTTTTACAAAGAAATTTAAAAAATACAGTCATGTGTAGGAAGTGGAAGTATAGGAAGTGTGTTGGAAGGTGAAATATTGAATTTTAAGATGGGTGTATCACCTGAACGTTTGATTTTGACAAATTAGGGGATTTGAAATAACAGCAAAATTATAATACAGTTTTACATTTTGGAAAATGGTTGGCAGTAATGTAGCATGTATGCAGGACGTAATTATTGTTCTCAGTGGTGCAGTGCAAAACCATCGGTATGGCCTATTTTTGCTTACTTCCCAAAATCATTGAAGTAAATTCCTGAAATAACAGGAACCCTACTGACAAAGAGATATCAATTGTACTTATTTGGCAGAATTTGGCAAAATTAATATTTTAAATAGAATGTAAGAAAAAGAGGCATATTTTTGAAGTCGAAGTCCAAAGTGAACCAAAGTTGCAAAAGGGCTTAGAACGAATAACAGAGAACTGGAGGTGCAAATATGTTTTCATGACAAAATTGCACTGATCACCAGTTTTGTAACACTCTCCTTTAGATTCCATTTGACTCATAAAGTTACAGGAAAAAACAGCTCGCACCCAAACGAATTCCCACTCTGCTGGCACAAGGTCACTGAGCTTCACCTACAACAGCACAAAAACCAGCCCCGAAAACCTGTAACAAACACTTTTCCAGTACATATTCCCAAAGAAAATTAAAGTAACAATCCACTATAAATTGTTTGACGTGCATAAAATTCCACAAGCAAAGGATCCCTAAGCTCAAATGCATTAAGCTGATTTGACAAGTTCACAGCTGTGGAATTTCAACAATTAGAAAAACCAATCAATTCCACTGCCACCAACCGCATTTGTACAGGAACAATGTGGTGACAGCAGATTCTCTCATTTGTATTCCAATCAGATACACTTCCACCAAAGAGTAAATCATTACAGACATTGTGTGCTCTCGGCTACACATTATCAGCACGAAAATGCTGCATTGTGCATTTTAGTTCTTATATTTATCTGTTAATTGCACTGCATGGTTTAAGTCAGAAGTTCTTTCTAGTCTGCTGAAAGATAAAAGGACACAAAAGCAGTTTGACAAACACTTTAAATATAAATGGCTTTTTAGAGAATGAAGAAAACAATGAGTTTACTTCAAGAATTGTTTTTTTTTGTTTGTTTGTTTTTTGTTTTTTTTTTTACAGTTTTACTTCTACCAGCACCTTTCTAACAGCCCTTACTAAGGTCAAGTAAACGTAGCAAGAAGATGAAAAGATCACTTTTTCTTCACAGGCCCAAATTTAGCTTGTCTGTGTATGATGTAATGCGAGCACTCACATTATACTTATGTTACGTTCACCTTGCAGCCAGATGGAGTGATTCTGGCTGGAGTGCTTTGTGGACAAGAAATTTAGTTCACTTGCAACTCCCATTAAGATTTCACTCAAGCCACAAGTGTGATTATACCTGTTCTGAACACCCCTCAGTCTCATATCCATATATCTGTCTCATTCCTCTTTTTCCCTGTGAAAACCCTACTTTCCACAGAGCTATCGCACCGGGGGCTCGGGCAGTGATTAATCAAAGTGGCGAGCTCTGACACACGGCTAAATTGGCTGCTCTAACCTGATATATAACACAGGCTGTAGCTCAGACTAACACACCAAGTTCTCTGGAGGATCCCACCTAATGCAGAGATTGTTGGGTTTGGAGCTTAAGGCAACAGAAGTTTCTAACCTTTTTCTATAATATAATCTTCCTCTAATACTTTCTGTGTACTTGGCCATGTTTTGAGGTCAGAGGATGCACAGATGAAAGCAAGCAAAGGGAAATAGAGTCAGTAGCTATCTACAGAGAATAATGGCCGGGATCCAGGCAATAAATCACAACTACGATTACTCTTTTGAGAAACTTTATATCATCTCGTGTATGCGACGGAGGAAAAAGCCGAAATGAGCAGTACCACCTTTTTTACTGTTTGGCGCAGCATCGTTATCACACAGCTGCTGTGGGTTTGCAATGCATTGATTTTGGAGTATGAGAACGGTTTTTAAGGCAAAAAATAATCAATAATGAAAAGAGAACTGTTAGTTGTTTAAACAAGCAGATGTGTTTATCAATTATTCTACCAAAATGCGAGCTTACCAACTGAAACAATGAATAAATGATGATAGCCACTCAGTAATGCTAGTTTCACATAGCAATACTATTGGAAAATTAGATAGTATTTTCTCTGAATTTTTAGGCCATATATTTTAAGTTTTGCTCTCGTTTAGATTACTCTGTAGTTTAGTTTATTATCTACTATGTCAATTTTGAGTCAACAAATGCCTGTTGTACATTGCATGGAGCAAGATTTTTTTTTTTTTTTTTTTTTTTGAGGCTGGAGTTCCTGGCTCCTTCCTGACATCTCATCATGAATTATGTACTTGTTTATTATATCAATCTGTGAGAAAGAGAGAAGCAGTTGTCAGCAAACTCAAATTTCTATTTCTATTCATGGAGAAAAGTATATTTGTTAAGTACTTACACTGAATGCCTAAAAGTAGCTACCAAATCCTACCAAACTGTAAATTAAACTAGTACACTGTGGTTGTACTAGCTAAACTAGTACAACCACAGACAGCTGACATCTCTGTAACTATGAGCTCTACTTCTCCTCCTCCCTCTTTCCCTTCATCCTTGCTCGATCCTTACCTGAGCGACCGTCTCTCTGGATGTCCACGTGGTGCCAAGCGCCGTCATTGACCTTAGCCTGGGTGGCTCTAACCTTGATGGTGCCGGAGCCCATGTCCAGCAGCAGGTACAGCCCTCCATCCAGCAGCTCCACCGCAAAGAAGTCCACCTTGTTGTTCTTCTGGCCCCTCACATCCCGACGGTCCTGGGGCTTGCCGTGGGTGAAGAGTACCAGCCCGTTAGGTTCGGAGGTGCGGAAATCAAAAGAGATGGAGCCCACACGTTTGGTGTTCCATTTCGGTAAGGCCAGGAAGGAGTCGGGGTTCTCAAAGTTGATGGGGTCGAGGGTGGGGACATTTTCACACTTGAAGACTATATCTCCCTGGAGTTTCATCTTTGGGTCCACAATGCGGGCCAGACGGGACAACTCCAGCCGGATATCGTTGTTCTTGTACACCACCTGGTGAAGCAACGTAGGAGTAAAGTTGTGTTATATATGCAATAGATATAATAATAATTGTACATAATAATCTTACATACTTTTTCCGCTGCTTATTATGTTAGTGTAAAATAAAAAATAAAGGGGGTTGTTTTTAAGAAGTCAACTTTAAGAAGTCTTGCCGTTGGAGTAATTTTCCATGTTAATATAATGTGCTGCCTCTCACTGCAAAATTATGATTTTATAATATCATACTGGTAATATTACATTGCCAATTCAAGGATAACTGGATTAATAAAACTAATATCTTTCAAGGGGTGTATGGCTAAAGTTATATCTCCACCATTTTATATTTCAACTTCAATTTATCCTCTATGAAAAGGGAATTGTCCACAAATGCATGACTCTCATCATCATTCGACTGAACACCTGCCTGCTGTGTGAAGTATGATTAATGAATTATTAGTGAGTCATCCCCTGTAATCTTCAAAAAACAGCACTTCTGATGAACACAGGGAGAAAACCCAACGAGACTGCCTCCCTGTGAGAATATATCCAATATCATACCTATTTACACACAATACATTTGCCCCAACCCCAAACCCCTAATCCATTAAATGAGAAAGCAGCCCCACATTATAGTCCAATACAACAAAATACCACAGAAAAAGGGGAGCACAATATTGTCGATTCAGATCCGTTGAGGTGGAAAATTAATGGGTTTTTTTTTTTTTTTTTTNTTTTTTTTTTTTTTTTTTCTGTAGAGGAAGATCGGCGTTTTATGGTGGAAATGCAGCAACGGGAGTGCAGGAAACAGCAACAGTGTTAGAGGGAGTACAGCTGTCAGCAAACAGATTTTGCTGCTGTGGGATTACTGATAATCCTGGAAGATTTTACAGTAAATCAACACAGGTGACCTGAGTGCAAAGAAGGACTGAGAAGAAAGGGGGAGTGAGAGAGAGAGAGAGAGAGAAAGAGAGAGAGAGGTCTAATCTAATGCATATGTATAGCATAAATGCTATGTAAAGCATAAATGCAGCCATGTAGCTGTAAATACACTGAAACAACTGCTCTTAATCTTTTGAACATGACATAGAACATAATGTGTTAAGTGCTCACAAAGTGTGTGGTTAATCTACTGCAAATGGACTACAAATTAATGAAGTTCATTTAATTTTTAATAAGACTGTCCCTACAATCATTCTGGGCTCTCTACAACAAGTTCTATGATCTTTCTAACAGAACGCTACACCAGAGACGCAGGCGATCCTTTTAGGAAAAGCCATGACAGTCAAAATTAATGTATTTTGCCAAATTAGCATGAACAGTGACTGAAAAATGGAACTTGGTTTTACGCTAATAGAATGATTATGCAAATGATATCCAAACGAAAGATTCTGTCCTTGTTTGGGAGACATATTAGATAACATTTTTATACAAGGAAAGCAGAGTTACAGTCTGTGCTTACTCGATGTACAAGGCCTCCAACCCAGCCAGATACGCTCTGTTCCTACTCTGGAAATTACTATAATTTGTCTTACACCTGAATCATGAAATCCTTAGTCTCCATCATACTTTGTCAGTGGAAAGTCTTAACAAACCCTCCGTGGCACCACAATGTTATTCAGGGACGCACTAATCTTACCATCATGCAGCCCCTGACAGCGCACAAATCTGTTTTGGGATTATGATTTTGTTGTCTGTTCTGCTCCCGCCTGATCAATAAGGTAATCGAAATGGTGTTATAAAAGAGGAACTGACTTCTCTGTGCCTCATCTTTCCCTTTGTTATGGCTGTGTTTTGCTACACTATCCTACAGCCTTTCCAGCAGCCTTATGGGGCCCATTCATAATGCAAGCACAGGGGACTGTAATGACTCCATAAAGCCAGGATCCTCCATCTCTGCCCCGGGATAGTGTATTGATCTGGCAACAGGGAGAGGGATGAGGGAAAAGCAGGTGGGTGCAAACACACACACACATACACACAATCTTCCTTACTAATCTACTTGAGATCAGCGCTTGTGTCCTCTTGGCCCTGACCACAGCTGCTGTCAGGAGGTGATTTAGCCCCGGTGTTAATGAAGAACCAAGGTAAATCCAATGAAGAAGAGAAAAGATACACACACAAGGTGCTTGGGAAGCTTTGTAAAGCGTTGCGGAGGAAACTGAGAGCTCCACTTGCTCAGATACAAAAGAAAAAATAATTAAAAGCAAATACAGCCAAGTGTATGACTGCACATATGCAAACAGAAATACACACACAGTATGTCACTGTTTACCAAGTGCAGATCGATGAGGCAATAGCTAGGGAGTAAATATTATAACAGGAAAAGATGAGTGACTCATAACAGATGAAATGAGGAATTTTCAGCAATCATCACTGGGAATCAGTATAGAAATTATTACTAGAGGGCTCAGAGAGCTCATACCTCCACCAAGGCCCAAAAAGCCTCTGATATTGCTTTTTTTTTTTTTTTTTTTTTTTAACATAACCAAGTTTATTACAAAGCTAGCTTGGCAGGCAACCCAAACATGATTATACAATCATGATACCATGATTATACAATCATATTAGTGCCAGCAAAGCTTCCTAACACACATTCAAGGGCCAGGTGCTGCCATCAGGCTTTCTCCCACAAATCAACAAATCAAGCCACTTCTATCATCACCATAAATATCTCCAGCATTATCATTCTGCCCCTACTCATCTTTGACCCAAATATTTTCAGCCACGGCCACTCACTGGCACAAACTTCCTATTATTCTTCTTCAGCTTTTAAGACTGATTAACAACCAGTTTTGCACGACTGCTGCCTGGTGTTTCGGAGTGTGGATCAAAGAAAATTTTACATTTACTTCTATTTGGTTAATAAAAATCAAGGGAAATGCTGCTGTATGACCATTTGAAAAGTTAATTTGCAGTCTTCACATAAAAATCCATGTCCTTCTTTTAATATCTGTCCCATTCAACTACATTTGCAATAACTCCCCTTTAAACACAGATTTTAATTAACCAAGACAAATATGACCCCCTGCAGCCTGCATATGGTTGACCTTGACTTTACATCCTCTTCTCTCAACCTCTGCTGCTAATTCAGTATATCTCTGTTTTGTTTTGTTTTCTGCAATGGCACAAAACACAAGTTCTGGTCTCAGATTAATGATAGAAATCTCCAAAAAGACTATGGGCTGTTTCACTAAAGCCACTGTTATATTCCAGCCTCTGCTTTGCATCATGCCCGCTTAAACATGCCCAGGGCCTGGACTTTTCATGCTCACAAACAAACTAAAGCTGTGTCCCAGTTCCATACTTAAAAGAATACTGTGTACTATCTTCACAGTATAGGCTGCTGTTTTTGCAGGTAGTATGCAATAAATGAACAGGAAATGCCAGACATGTACAGGGGGGCTTAAGGAGGCATATATCACCATGAGAAAGATCTATTTAGTATGCATATTGATTCTTTGAGTTTTTACTTAATTTGGGGGACTTTTGAGTCTGAATACTATATACCGGTACATGAAAACCCAGTTAAAATCACATGGATTACAGATTTGGGACATGGCTGAAATACAATCATCTTTCTTCTTCGTTTAAATCTAAGCACTTGCAGTCTATAGCTGCTGCTAACCACTTTAGCATTGTAATGTATTCAGGTATATTGACTTTGAGAAAAGCTCATTCTACAAGCCAAAGTGAAGCTATAGCTGAACACCACACCAGCTGTATAACTTTTAAAGTAAAACGACGCACTTCTGAAGCCATGACGTGAAGGATCAGGCTAATGCCGCAGTAGCAGTCAAACCCCAGAAATGAAAGCTTATGTAATGCTATTGTAATCACAAATTGATGAGTTAGAAGTTCAATTATCAATCAGCCTCCAAGATTTCAATTTTTCATTGTGATTTTCTTCAACAGGCACTTGTCACACTGTAGTGAAACAAAAATGGCTTTCTGTGACAGCAAGCCAGCATTGTTATAGGAATATCCTGACATTCTGGCAAATAAGGTGCATAATGTGATGAACATTATGTGTTCAGTGGCCTGTGAGAAGTTAATGTGAGATCTTCTCATAAGTATAGACTATACGGCTGAAGCAGGAAGTTGTAATTCAGTCAGACAAGCAGGAAGACGTGAACTTGTTTTTGTAATTACATCATTTGTGTTAAATAGAGGTTATTCAGTAGAGGCACAAAAAGCAGAAATTGGAAGAATAGGAGTTATTATCTCTCTTTTTAGCTGCACTGGCCTTTCATACAAGTATGACTAAAAAAACATCTAATTTTAAAAGAAAATCATTATTCTTATCATATCATAGCTGGAACCATACTCTCTAGGAAGCTGGCTCTAGATTATGGCATATGTTGCAGTGACTTTATTTTTGGAATTTGATCATAGAATAATTCATGGTTTAGAATTACAAGTTGATACTACTTTGTGTATAGTGTGCCCTTAGAAGTACTGTAATAATCTTATTACAGTACAGTATTATTTGTGAATAAGCTAAATTCACAGATTAGCCTATAGGGTAAGGCTAAAGAGAGAAGGCACTCAATTAAAGTCTGAAGTTTGCATCCGTCCATCATTGTTTGGCCTCTATGGGGACATTTAAAAAGCTAAATAATTAAAAAGGACAGGGTGACATTTGCATTTATTTCAGAAGGGAAAACAAGTACCGCCTGAGCACGCTGCAGTGACTAACATAAAATTGATGATGACAATGTTCCTCTCAAATGCCAAATAACGGTCCCTTGCCCTCTCCCCACTTCTTCTCACTTACTCTTCATTCATTTGATCTCTGCTCATTTCATTTTCTCTCTCCGACCCACTGACACTCATCTCACCTGCACCTGCCTTGTCATACTTTCTCCCGCTGTCCCTCTTTAATACTCATACCATTTCTTATACTTTCCAGACTAGACTTGCTTCTCTCGTTACTCATTGTTTTTCGCCTGCCCCAGCCCGCTCCACGACTTGCCACTATTCAGCTTTAATGATGGAGCAGGAGGAGTAGCTGGATGGTGTGTTGTTGGAGGGGTGGGGGGGTAGGGG